>PVJX010029266.1:0-23079 GCA_004027295.1 Dolichotis patagonum
ATACAGAGTCAATGCCATCCCAATCAA
The DNA here is from genome assembly GCA_004027295.1 of Dolichotis patagonum. Lineage (NCBI taxonomy): Eukaryota > Metazoa > Chordata > Mammalia > Rodentia > Caviidae > Dolichotis > Dolichotis patagonum. Next base: position 28 of record PVJX010029266.1, read on the forward strand.
AATACCACTAACATACCTCATAGATCTAGAGAAATCACTCCTAAAAATCATCTGGAACCAGAAGAGACCTAGAATAGCAAAGGCAATTCTAAGCAACAAAGGCAAGGCAGGAGGCATCACAATCTCCGACTTGAAATTATACTACAAAGCTACAGTGATAAAGTCAGTATGGTACTGGAATAGAAACAGGCCCGAGGATCAGTGGAATAGATTGGAAGATACAACCACAACCGCAAAGTCACTCAACCACCTTATCTTTGATAAAGGGCCAAACATGCTCGCTGGAAGAAGGACAGTCTCTTTAACAAATGGTGCTGGAAAAATTGGCTGTCCATATGCGGAAGACTAAAACTAGACCCATGTGTATCACCATACACTAAACTAAAATCTAAATGGATCAAAGATCTAAATATTAATACAAGCAAGTTTTTAATAGCCAACAAATGATATATAGGGGGAATCTTTTTTCTCAGGGGGATTGATACAAGTAAAAGTGTGTCAGCTACTGTGGCAACCAGTTACACCACATCATTCAGTAGAAATGTCAGAAGGTTCTCACAAGTCCCTTTTACAAACATCTGGTTTGTTTTCCATTCAGAATGCAGGTAATCGTTATCCTGACCAGTTTTGTAGCTGTTTATTCCTCTCTTTGCAGGTTTATGATTAACTGGAAAGGGGACTTGAGGTAAAAGGTCATCTAAAATTTAATTAATGTCTAAAATGGAGCTCAAAACACAAAATGTAGTTACATTAGTACCATCACATTAAAGGACTATGAAAACTAGAAGCAGTAAATTCTTGCAATGATAAAAGTGAGCAAAAGAGAAAATAAATAAACTATTTTGTTAGGAGGTAGAATTTGCTATATTTATATAAATTGTAATTTTCAGGAGTATATTTGAGCAAGATAACATACAGATTATGTATGGCTACATGTTATCATACTATGTTTCCTTAAAAATAAGATCTAGTTGGAAAATGATCCCTAGTATGATTTATCAGGATCTTCAAAATATAAGCCTTCCTTGAAAAACAAAAGTTAAACCACCAGTCAGATTGTTTCATTCAATCCATCCATTTCAGGACACAATGGATGTATTGAATTACCAAATAATTACAGCATAGTGAAACCTAAATAAACATTATTATTGACAGAAATGCTTAAATGATAATATAAATTATAATTAAACACTTGTAAATACATAGGCAGACACTTTAGACAAAAATGTATGTAAATAGAATAATTTGACAAATATTGCAGTGCAAACACAAAGCATGAGGAATGTTTGCACTTGATAAAAAATGAGTATCATTGGGCCTAATGTGAATCTTTATGATTCAATACACACCGCGTTGAAAATTATATGTGATGCATCACGTGACAAAACAATGTTTTCTGAATGTTGATGCAGGACATTTTTGACACATTTGCATTCTTAACTGTAATCATTTTTATTGCCACTTCTGTCTCATAAATCTATTTTTTATATTTTATTTAAAGAGGAAAAAAAGGGAAACAAAAAAGGGAAGAAATAATAAAAAATAACAAAAAATAAAATAAAATAAACACTAAGAAATCACTAGTTGACAAATTACATATTATCGTCATAGAAATAGTTGTTCAAGTTACAAAATTAAAGCACACAAGTGGACATTCAAACTGTAAGGCTGCAAAGAGTTCTGCTCAATGGTCCAACAAAATCTTAGTAATATGGTTATCAACCCTACACACTTAAACACACATGCAGTTATATTCTTTAGAGCACTTTCTTTTCCTCTCCTTTTCACAATAGCAATTACATATTTTGGGGTATTTTTTATTCCTACATTTCTTATTACTTTTTACACTAGAGACACAATGTGATATTCCTATAAAGGATTCTTATTTATTTCACTTATGAGAAGAGGCTCCAGTTGCCTCCATTTATCTATGAAGGCCTCAAGATCATCCTTTTTAATAGCTGATTAATATTCCATTGTATAAAAATATCATGTCTTTTTCATCCACTGTACAGTTGATGAGCATTTTGATTGTTTCCAAGATTTAGCTATTACAAATTGTGCTGATATCCACATGCGTGCACATATATCACTGTGATATGAACTTTTCAGGCTTTCTGGGAAAATAACCAGGAGTGGAATAGCTAGGTTGAATGGAAATTCCAATCCAAGTCTTCTGAGAAATCTCCTTAGTGATTTCCATAGTGGCTGCACCAGTCTACACTCCCACCAACAGTGGAGCAGTGCTCTTTTTCTTCACAACTTCGTCAACATTTGTTATCAGATGTTTTCTTGATGGCAGGCAATCCTTCAACAGTGAGATGAAATCTCAATGCCGGTTTAATTCGAATTTCTCAAATCACCAGTGATGGTGAACATTTCTTCATGTATTTATCTGCTATTTGTATATCTTCATCTGAGAACAGCATGTTTATCTCAGATGCCCACTTTTGGAGAGGGTTGTTGAGTTTGGGGTTTGATGTTATTCAGTTCTTTTTATGTTCTTGATATAAGTCCTGTGAGGGATTGCCTGCTAAGATTGTTTTCCATTCTGTTGGTTGTCTTTTCACTCTGTTGGTGATTTCTTTTGAAGTGTAGAAAGTTTTTAGTAATATGTCATATCATTTGTTGATTTTTTGAAGTGTCTCCCAGCCAGTTTGCATTTTGTTCATGAATTCTTTGCCTACCCCTATGTGTCTAAGACTTCTACCTATCTTGTCTTCCAGTAGATTTGGTGTTTCTGTTTTAATATTTAGATCTTTGATCCATTTAGACTCTAGTTGTGGGCATGGTGGTATACTTAGACCTAGTTTCCATCTTCAGCATGTGGAGAGCCAATTTTTCCTGCACCATTTATAAAAGAGGTTATCTTTCTTCCAGTGAACATGTTTAGACCGTTTGTCAAATATCAGGTCGCTGGCTGCTGTATTTGTAGTTGTGCTTGCATCTTCTAATCTGTTCCATTGTTCCTCAGGTCTTTTTCTTTGGCAGCAGCATGCTGATTTTATCACTGTGGTTTTACAAAGCCACATAGTTTCAAATCAAGAATTGAGATGTCTCCTGCCTTGCCTGTGTTGCTCAGAATGTCTTTTGGTACTCTAGCTTTCTTCTGTTTCCAAATGAATTTTAGGAATGTGTTCTCTACATCTGTGAGGTTTATTAATGGTATTTTGATTGGGATTGCATTAAATCTGAATAAAAGTATTGGGAGTGTGGCCATTTTCACAGTGTTGGTTCTTCCTAGCCAAGAGCAAGGAATATCCTTCCATTTTCTAATATCCTCTTCAACCTCCTATTTGAGCGTAGCATAATTTTCAGCGTATAGGTCTTTTGCATTCTTAGGTTGATTCCTAAGTATTTCATTTTTTTAGATGTTATTGTGAAGGGCGATATTTCCATAATACCTCTCAGTGATGTTTTTGCTTGTGTACATTAATGCTATCTATTTTAGAGCATTGACTTTGTATCCAGCTACACTGCTGAATTTGTTTATTACCTCTAGTATTATTTTAATGGAATTTTTTGGTTCTTCTATATAGAGAATCAAGTCACCTGCAAATAATGATAATTTAACTTCTTCCTTTCCTATCTTTATTCCTTCTTGTTCTCTCTCTTGTCTGATTGTTTTTTAGACGTTGTTGTGAAGGGTGTTATTTCCATAATTTTTCTCTCTGTTAGTTTCTTGTTTGTGTAAAGGAATGCTATTGATTTTTCAGCATTGACTTTGTAGCCAGCTACACAGCTGAACTTGTTTATTATCTCTAGGAGTCTTTTAATGAAGATTTTTGGGTCTTCTATTTAGAGTATCATGTCATCTGCAAAGAGTGATAATTTAACTTCTTCCTTTCCTATCTTTTTTCCTTTTGTTTCTCTCTTTTGTCTGATTTTCTTGACTAGTGTTTCTAGAACTTTATTGAATGGGAGTGGTGATAGTTGACATTCTGGTCTTGTTACTGATTTTAAAGTGAAAGCTTTCAGTTTTTAACCATTTAGTATAATGTTGGCTTTTTGTTTGTCATAGATGTACTTTATAATGTTGAGGAAGACATCGCATATTCCGAATTTGTGAAGGGTTTTTATCATGAACATGTGTTGGTCTTTATCGAAAGTTTTTATTCATCTATTGAGATGAACATGTATTTTTGTTTCTGTCTCTTTTGATGTGCTGTATTACATTCATTGATTTGCATATGTTAAACCATCCCTGCATTACTGGATTGAATCCCACTAAGTGATGATGTATAATCTTCTTCATGATTGGCTATATTCTATTTGCTAGTATTTTATTGAGAATCTTTGCATCCATGTTCATTAGTGAGACTGTTCTATAGTTCTCCTTTTTGGTTGGGTCTTTCTCATGTTTTGGTATGAGAGTGATACTTGCCTCTAGAAATCATTTAGGGAGGATTGCTTTCTTTTCAATTTCACTGAAGAGTTTAATGTGTATGGGCATCAAATCTTCGCTAAATTTTTTGTAGAATTTAGACTTGAATCTGTCAGGACCTGGGATGTCTTTGTTGGTAACTTTTTAATGATGTTTTCAACTTTAATAGCTGATATTGTGTTATTTAAATTGTTATAAATTCTTGGTTGAACTTTGGTGGTTCTTATGTATCTAGAAATCTGCCCACTTCCTCTGTGTTTTCCACTCTATGTGAGTAGATATTTTGAAAGTAGGTATTGATGATCTTTTCAATTTCAATGGGATCTGTAGTACTTTCATCTTTTCAGTCATTAATGCATGAATTTGGGTTGTGTCTTTCTTTTTCTTTACGAGGTTACCTAGAGGTTGGTAAGTTTGGTTTATTCTCTCAAAAAATCAGCTTTTTGACTCATTAATATTTTGTTTTTTTTTACTCTCAATTGCATTGATTTCTGCTCTAATATTTACAATTTCCTCTCTTCTATGAGCTTTGGGTTTAACTTGCTCTTCTTGTTTTAGAAGCTTGAGATGAAGCATTAGATTGTTCATTTATGTTTGTTCTTTTTTGTGATATGACAGTTTATTACTATATATTTCCTTCTTAAGAATGCTTTTACTGTATCCCACAGTATGGAAACAACATCCCTCAGTATGTTGTTTTTGCATTTTCATTGAATTGTAGGTATTGCTTTATTTCTTCTTTAGTTTCATCTCTAGCCCACTGGTTGTTCAACAGTATTTATTTCATTCCTATGCAAATACTTTTGCCATTGCTTTGCAATATCAGTGCACATTTGTTTTACCATTAGTTTCCAATTTCATTGCACTATTGTCAGATAATACACATGCAATACTTTCAATACCTTTGTTGTTACACAAGAATGTTTTATGGGATGATATATGGTCTATTTTGAATAGTATTCCATGCACAGGTGAGAAGAATGTGTATTCTTATATGGTTGGGTGGAACACTCTGTAAATATTTACTAAGTCCAATTGCTCACAAGTATGATTCTATTATTTGTTTACTGACTTTTTGTCTAGTTGATCTATTTCTTTGTGACAATGGGGCATTAATGTCCCCTGTTATCAATGTGTTCTCATGTATTTGGGTTTTCACCTCCATTAGTATCTATCTTACATAGTTGAGTGATCCCGTATTTGGTGCATATGTATTTATACTTGTTAGTTCTTCCTCTTCAATTTTTCCACAAATGATTATGTAATGACTTTATCTCTTTTAATTATTTTAGATTTCAAGTTCACATTGTCTACAAATAGAACCATTACCCCTGCTTTTCTCTGGGCTCCTGTTGCATGGAATACTGTTTTTTATCCTTTGACTTTTAATCTATGAGTTTTGTTTTGTGTCAGATGTGTATTTTTATGCAGGATATTGTGGGATAATGTTTCTTGATTCATTCTCAACCTATTTTTTATAGGTGAAATGAGGACATTTACGTTTATGTATATCACTGATATGTACTGACTTGACTTTGCCATGTTATGTTCCAGTTGTTTGCTTTCTGCTTCTCCCTCTTGTTTGATTGGTTGTCCTTCTTGGTGGTTTCTTTCTATTGTTGTTCTCAGGATTTTGGTCTTTTTTTTTCTCTATCTAGTATGTGTTTCAATACTCTTTCTAGGGTTGTCTTTGTGGTCATGAATTTCTTCAGTTGTTCTTTGTCATGGATGTATCATGTTTCTCCATCAAATTTGAAAGAAAGTTTTGCTGGGTACATCAGTCTCTATTGAAAGGTGTTTTCTTTCAGGATTGTAAACACCTCATTCCAGGCTCAGCTTGACTTAAGGGTTTTTGCTAAATGTCTGCGGTGGGTCTAATGGACTTTCCTTGGTAGGTGAGTTGTGCCTTTTCTCTAACAGCTTTTAGTAAGCTGTGTTTATGCTGTATGTCTGAGACTTTAATTATCAAAAATCGATGTAGATTTATGTTGGTTGACTGTTTGACATTCTATATGCTTCACTTATCTGTATAACAGATTTTTCTCTAAGTTTGGGAAATTTTCCTTTATTATTTCTTTTGATATTTTAGTTATGTCTTTTGCGTTGACTCTTGCCTCTTCACTGATACCTATTAATCTTAATATTTTGGTTTTGGAATCATCTTGAAGCTGCTGGATTGGCACTTCATGCTGCCTTGTTATTTTTAAAAGTTTTATCCTTTCATGATCACTAATTGCAATTCTGTCGTGGAGGTCCAAAATCCTATCCTCAGCTTCATTTAAACGGTTTTGGGTGCTTTGAATACAATTTTTTTCTTGGATGTCTTTTTGAGTTTGTTTCATGAATTCTGCTTGTTTTCTATGTTTTTCATTCAAGGTTTCAATCAGGTTCCCATGCTGCTGTACTTTATTCTCTCTTTCTTCCTTAGCTTCGCTCAGCAACTCCTTTGCTAAGGTTGTTATTTGTATCTTTACATACTTCTAATTTGATTTCTTCTATAGCCTTATTGTGTGTTTTTCATTTCATTTGCTATCCTTTCAGAGATTTCCAGTGTGTTACTTTTAAGTCCTCTATTTCAGTGTCTCCTGTACTTGTTCCTAGTGGACTAGATGTTTGATATGGCATTTCCCTTTTTTTTGCCATTTTTCCCTTTTGAATTAATAATTGGTCCTTCAATCTCACTGATGTCAACTCTTGGTAGTATGTATCTTGGGCTTCTAATGTAGGGTTGATGTTTGTACAATTTCTGCATCCCACAATGAATAGGTGGGCCATTCACTTGACTTACCCCTGCAGGGCCTGTTGCATGAGTACTATATTCTTCTTGGTCTGACAAGCCTCGTCGTATTGATGTAGGTCAACTTTTAGTTCCTGCTATTACTCTATCTTCAGGTTATTTCAGGTCACCATATCTCCCACCAAATCTCTCACCAAATCTGTCTTTAGTATTTCTGTTGGCTGAGGGCCTACTGTGTCCTTTTTTTGTGTCTGTGTGTCTTATAAGACCATTTTACTTTCTCCAAGTTGAGGGAGTCTTTTTTGGCACACTCCTCAGTCTGTTTGTTGTTTTCTGTGTGCGAAAATGAGTCACCCACACTCTTGTCAGACTCACCAAGGTCTTCACAGTTATTTGGAGGGACCTTTACTACTGGCCCTATTTACCCACTGTACTCATCTATTTTAGGGGAATACTCACCACACTGACTGGAGGTTGCCGAGATCTTCCATTTGGTTGAGGCCGTCATTAAATCTCCCCTCAAGCTAGCACAGTTACTCCGCTGTAGTGCAAGGTTCTTGGAGAAAGGGTCAGAGCCCTGGCTAGAGTTCCCTGGCCTGGAAATATTGTATGCAGAGAAGGCAGAGTCGCAGGAGAGGTCCCTGTCTAGTCCAGCCCTGGGTGCACCTCTGGCTGGAGTTCCTGGGTGCTGTGAATTGTCCCATAAATCTTTAGGTGACAATTGATTTAATGAAAAATTTGTAAAGAGACCTGCAGGAGACAATGATTTTGGAGAAGAATCCTTGGAATAAATCTCTGCTAGCTCTGATTCTGATGCATGATTTGCAACTATATGGATTACACATGGAATTAAAGGAGAGATTATTGCTGAATAAAACAGATTTTGGGCAATGTTTCTATGTGAAATAGAGTCACAATAAAAATCAAAATTTAGCATTCCAATAGTTACCATGATGTTTCTGAAATTATCATGACTATATTTGAATAAATGTCAATCTCTGTATGTGAATAAATGGTGAATCTGTATACAAAAATAAGACATCTCTTGAGAATAAGCCTTGTTGCAATTTTAGAGTAAAACACATTACACTACTTTGCCTAAGTTCCTCAATTTAATTTGTTTCAAGATTCTGGATGGAAAACATGTTGAATGAGAAATAAATCAAACTCCATATGTAGGTATGTTATTGGCCTTATAGGGAAATTTGATTTAGTTCTTCTTCAGATCAGTTTGCCACCAGAATCATGAAGAGAATTGCATTCATGAAGCAAGGTACCACGACATAAGGGTCTTGTCTTATTTTGAGGGGAAATACAGTATCCGTGTGACCAGATATTGTAGGAGTGTGAGCATGCTGAACATGTTGAGCCACGAAAAGAAACTGTTTTTCCCCATACATACCCCTAAGCATTGTCACAGCTTTGCTATATTGAGCTTCATTACTTTGATGGTTACCAGATTTGAATAATATGTTGCATAGTTTTTGTGAGTTTTCTAAAACATTCAGCTGTGTAAATATGTTCTTATTACCATGTCAATTCATATTTGAACAATAATCTCAAATTTTCTTCAAAGTATTTATGTTTTGTCCCAACATAAAACAATGAAATCTCTTATAAATTTCAAGTGACTTGTAGTGCCATCAAGCAGATCTATGCACTTGTATGTATATTCTTAATGTATTAAAAATTACTTACTCCTTTATTTTTAAATTATAGGCTGACACATGCCTCTAACCTAGCAATTACTAATTGGCTTATAAGGAAAGTTGCAAAAGACTATTTAGCACAAAACACATTGCCAAATTGCTTACAAAATGCTACTGGTCATTTCCCCAGAGGGCATTTACAATCTCTTTGAATGACTGCTTTGAATTACACAGTCATATGTTATCAAAAACTGGAATATGTCCATTCCTCTTCTTCATAATGACTGGCCATTAGGAGGGAGTGTGAAAAATTTGAGGATGTAGGCTACTTATTTTACTCTCAGGAACCAGGGAGAGATACTAGTTACAAACTGTATTTGGAGGTGATGCTCTTGTAGTGATCCTCTTGAGCTTGGGATGAAAGTAACTTGTAATGTTTGTTCTTTAATTTCATCTGTAGTAATAATTTTAGGAGTATAGGAAGATTTAAACATCATTTTTTGAGTATGGCACGGGAGATTGAAGTCAGAAATACTCTACTTCTTATGTACAGTCTCAACACTTTTTCTTATTTTTAATTTTGTGTGAGGATCTCATTAGAATGGTGTTGAAATAGTGATACTCCTTTCTTGGCCCCTTGGATTCCCAGAATTGCATGAATGCACTGCCATGTCAAGCAGTCAGTACCCTTTTCAGACTTTTATAATTGATTCGTAAAAGTGAAATTAGAAAGAGAGAAATTATAAATTTGAAACAAAGAGAGAAAAATATAAGGATTCTGCTGTAGTTTGGATGTTGAATGTTTTCCAGTGACTGTGTAGAAAGCTTAATTCCCATCCAGGAGTGCTACTGAGATATGGTGGAACATTTAGAAAAGGGAGCATAATTGGTAGTCTTAGATCATTGCATGTGTGCCCTTAAAGAAGGTAGTGGGGCCCTGATCCTTACTGTCTCTCTCTTTCATGTCTTGGCTATCAAGTACATAGTTTTACCATGAAATAGTGATACAATGTACTGCCTCCCTGCAGACTCAAAATAAAATGGTATGTCCAATTATGGATTTAAAATTCTAAAACAGTGAACAAAAATACAACTTTTCTCTTTATAAACTGATCATTTAAATATTGTTCCATGATTGGAAAGCTGAATTACACTAATTACTACAGAATGTATTGTTGCTGTATATAAGAATATGTGAAAGAGGATTTGTGATTGGTTTGTGGGAGAAGTTTGGCGAAAAATGAAAGATATGGCTAAGGATAACCTAGAATTATGTTAGCAAAGTTTAATGAGCAGTAATGGTAAGGACACTAAGAATCAGCATATTGATATAAATGTAGAAATTAAAGATGGTATTGATAAGGTTTTAGATAAAAATAAATCTTCTCTTTGTGATTAAGCTAAAGTTCATTCATATTGCACCAAAGTATTTCGATAAATTAGGGCCACACCTTGAAATTTAAAGGAGACAGAATATTTTGTCTGCTACAGGAATTTCTATACACTAAATTATTTAGTAAATAGCATGGGTAATATTGACTGTTCCAGCCCACATAATAAGGAAATTTGTGATCAAATAAGGCAAAAAGACTTGGAAAAACTATAGCTGGGACAGAATTAATGTACATGTACAGTTCTGACCATAGAACATGCAGTTTCAAATTCTATTAAAAGAAAGCCAAATTCTTTGCAACAGGATGATAGGAAATATATCCTGAAGACTTCTCAAGAAAAAGCAAGAACTCACCCATCACAGACTCAGAGATTTAGTGAAGTAAATTTGTGTCAATGACTTACTACGGGAGAGTAACTTGAGAAGAGGATTCTGGAGATCCCTGTGTCTCCATCTTCCCCAAAAATCTCCTAATGAATCAGTGCCACAACACACTGAGACTCTGTAATCATGAGGCATAGAATACTGTTTTTGTAGCTGTACAGATGCAAGATATGTGTTGTCATGGAAGCTTCCCACAAATTTCCAAAAGAAAACTTTGAATACCAGGCAACATGTAGTAGAGTTGCAGTCCTTGCACATAACCTCTGATCAGGCAATGTGAATAATGATGAAAGAAAGTACATTCCTGCCAAGGAAATCTCAGAATCTCACAGAGTGCTTAGAGACATAGAATGGCTCTAAGATGCAGGGAATGAGCACAACCAGTCTTGAAAAAACTCATGTGGGCATACCAGAAATCAAAAAGGGTGAGCTGTCCAAGCCCGTGTTAACTCACAATCCACCATGACTTCAGGCCAGTGCTGGACATGGTGACTTAGGATTTAGTATTTGCCTTGCTGTGTTTCACATTTTCTTTGGTTCAGTCACTCAATATTTCTCTAAAAATTTTGGAATTGAAGTTTTTAGTGATATGATAGTATATTAAAAGTGTGTAATTTTCAGATGATTTTTAAAAGAGGTCAAGTCATAGTTCTTGGAAGACACTAATTGAAAGTCTGAACTGTGTTGGAATGCTTAATACTATGGTGACTCTTAAAGATTTGCTAAAACATTTTGCATCATGAGCTGAACAGGAAACTTTGGGGTCAAGTTGCAGCATGGATTTGTTTCAATTAGGAATAAACCACAAAGGTCTATGTATAAAGGATTAGTTTTCAAAATGATGGTATCATAAGATAATGAAAACTTTATGAGATTAGGTCTTTGTAGTGGATGTTCTCATTGGAAGCAGGTATTTGAAGGGGATAGTAGAATTCTGCTTTTTCAGTATTCTCTCTCTTTTTGGTTCTGTTTATGAGGGGAGTGGTTTTTCCACACACTATTTTTATGATGTGCTGTCTTGTAACATTCACAAAAGCAACCATTTGCCTGATAATGTAACCTTTGAAACTAGGAGTCAAATTGTACTTCTCCTTTTAAGTTGATTTCATATATTTTAATAATGTTAGGAATCTCAATAACAATGATGCAAAATAATTATAATACAAAATGTCTGGAGTTTGGAAATAGGGATTTTTAAAAATTGTATTTAAAGTGAAAACAAAACAAAACACAGCAAAACCAAAAAAAGGGCAGCAACACTACAGAATTCCAAAGAAAAAAGAAAAGAAAAAAAACACTAAGAAATCAGTACTTGATAACTTACATACTGTCATCTTGGAAATAGTTGTTCAATTTACCAAATTAAAACATTCAAAGTACACATTCAAACAATGAGGCTGTTAACAGTTCTGCTCCAAGATCTAACAAAAACAGTAACATGGTCATTCATTTTATACACTTAACCATACAAGCAAATGAATCATTTAGAGCACGTTCTGTTCTCTGTTTTTCAGTAGAAATTACACATTTTGGGTTTTATTACTCCTACATTTTTTTATTACTTTTTACACTATGGAAACAATGCAATATTTATAAATATAATTCTTATTTATTTCACTAATGTGGACAGTCTCAAATTGTCTCTATTTCCCTATGAAGGCCTCAAGATCATCATTCTCCAAAACTGAATAATATTCCATTGTATTAAACTAGCAAATCTTTTTCATCCACTCTGCAGTTGGTGGGTATCTTGGTTGTTTCCAAGATTTAGCTATTACAAATTGTGCTGCTATGAACATGGGTGCACATATATCACTGTGAAATGACTTTTTCAGTTTTTTTTCAGGGAAAATACCAAGAAGGGGAATAGCTAGATTGAATGGAGCTTCCATTCCTAGTCTTTTTGGAGTTCTCCATACTGATTTCCATAGCTATTGGACTAGTCTACACTCCCACCAATGGTGGAGGAGTGTTCCTTTTCCCCGCACCTTGACAAACATTAGTTATCAGTTCATTTCTTGATGGCAGCTATTCTTTCTGGAGTGAGATGAAATCTCAATGTTGCTTTAATTTGAATTTCTTGAATGACCAGTGATGGGGAACATTTCCTCATGTATTTATTTTTCATTTGAATATCTTCATCTGAGAACTGTGTGTTCATCTTACATGCCCATTTTGGGAGAGGGTTTTTGAATTTGGGGGGCCTGATGTTTTTCAATTCTTTATATGTTCTTGATACAAGTCCTTTGCCTGAGAGATTGCTGGCCAAAATTCATTCCCATTCTGTGGCTTTTCTTTTCACTCTGACTCTCATTTCTGAAGTACAGAGAGTTTCCATAACATGAGATCCCAGTTGTTAAATTTCTGAAGCTTTTCCCGTGCAGTTTGGTTTTTTTCATGAATTCTCTGCCTACCCCTATGTCTCCAAGATTTCTACTCACGTTATCCTGCAGTAGATTTACTGTTTCTGTTTTAATGTATATGTTTTTGATCCATTTGGATTTTAGTTTTGTGCATGGTGATAGGCATCGATCTAGTTCAGTCTTCATTATGTGGAGAGCCAATTTTTCACACAATATTTATTAAGGAGTCTATCATTCTTCCTGTGAACATGTTTAGCCCTTGGTCGAATATCAGTTGGCCAAGCGTCTTTGTACTTATACTTGCATCTTCTAATCTGTTGCATTGATAATCAGTTCTACTTCTTTGCTAGTAACATGTTGATTTTATGACTTTGGCTTTGTGGTAGACTTTCAAGTCTGAAATGTGATGCCCCCTACCTTGCCTTAATTGTCCAGAATTGCCTTTGCCATTCTAGGTTTCTTCTGTGTCCAAATGAATTTTACAAGATTTTTCTGTAGATCTGTGTGGTATTTCAATTGTATTTTGATAGGTATTGCATTAAATCTGTATAACAATTTTGGGAATATGGACATTTTCAGAATTGCTTCTTCCTAGCCAAGAGCTAGGAATATCCTTCCATTTTCTAATATCATCTCCAATCTCCTTTTTTAGCGTGTTATGATTACCAGCATATAGGTCTTTCACATTCTTAGTTACGTTGATTCTGAAGTGCTTCCTTTATTTAGATGTTGTTGTGAAGCACGATATTTCCATAAATTCTCTCTTGGTTAGTTTCTTTTTTGTGTACAGGAATGCTATTTATTTTTGAGCATTGAAATTGTAGCCAGCTACACTGCTGAATTTGTTTGTTACCTCTAGTAAGCTTTTAATGGAGTTTTTTTGAGTATTCTATATAGAGTATCATGGCATCTGCAAAGAGTGATAATTTAACTTCTTCCTTTCCTATCTTTTCTTTTTATTTCTCTCTTGCCTGATTGTCCTGGCTAGTGTTTCCAGAACTATATTGAGAAGGAGACATGACACAAGACATTCTTCTCTTGTTGCTGATTTTAATGTGGAAGCTTTCAGTTTTTGTCCTTTTAGTATAATATTGGCTCTTGGTGTGTCATACATGGCCATTATAATGTTGAGGTAGACACAATGTATTCCAACATTTCTGAAGGGTTTTCATCATGAACATGTGTTAGACTTTATCAAAAGCTTATTCTGCATCTATTGAGATGACCATGTGATTTTTTTTTGGTTCTATTGATGTGGTGTATCACATTTATTTATTTCTGTATGTTAAACCATCCCTGCATTCCTAGAATAAACCCGACTTGGTCATGATGTATAATCTTCTTAATGATTTGCTGCATTCTATTTGCCAGTATTTTATTGAGAATCTTTGCAACAATGTTGATTAGTGAGGTTGGTCTATAGTTCTCCTTTTAGATTGATTCTTTCTCTGGTTTTGGTATGAGAGAAATGCTTGCCTCTAGGAATGATTTAGGAAGGATTGCTTTCTTTTCAATTTCATGAAATGATTAAGGATTAGTGACATCAAATCTTCTCTTGTACAATTCAGGCGTGAATCCATCAGGACCTAGGTTTTTCTTTGTTGGCAAGTTTTTTTTATTACTTTTTCAATTTCTATTGCTGATATTGGATTATTCAAAATTACTATATCTTCTTGGTTGAGTTGTGATAGTTCATAAGTTTCTAGAAATCTGTGAACTTCCTCTGTGTTTTCCACTCTATGTGAGTAGAGATTTTCAAAGTAGGTATTCATGATGTTTTGAATTTCCATGGGATCTGTAGTAATTTCCCCTTTTTCCATCTTTATTGCATGAATTTGAGTTTTTTCTGTCTTTTTCTTTATAAGGTTAGCTAGAGGTTTGTCAATTTTGTTTGTTCTCTCAAAAAAACAGCTTTTTGATTCATTAATTCTTTCTTTTTTTTAATTTCACTTGCACTTATTTCTGCTCTAGTCTTACAATTTCCTCTCTTCTACGAGGTTTGGTCTTAACTTGCTCTTCTTTTTCTAGAAGCTTGAGATGAAGCATTAGGTTGTTTATTTGGGTCCTTCTTTTTTCTTGATATGACTAAAGTTTTCCTATATGTTTCCCTCTTAAGCCCACTTTCATTGCATCCCACAGATTAACATATATTCTTTCCACATTTTCATTGAATTGTAGGTACTGTTTTATTTCTTCTTTAATTTCATCTGTAGCCCATTGGTTGTTTAAAATGTTGTTATTTAATTTCTATGTATGCATGCAGGTTTTGCAATGTCTTTTGACATTAATTTTCAATTTCAGTGTGCCATTGTCAGATATTATGCATAGGATAATTTGAATACCCTTGCATTTACTTAAGAATGTTTTATGGGGTATTACATGGTGTATTTTGGATAATATTCCATGTGCAACTGAGAAGTATGTGTATTCTGTTGTGGTTGGGTGGATCATTCTGTACACATCTACAAATTCCAATTGCTCACAGTTATCATTCAGTTCTATCACTTCTTTGCTGACTATTTGTCTAGTTGATGTATCTCTTTGTGACAATGGGTTGTTTAGGTCCCCTGTAATAATTGTGTTCTTTTGCACATTTATTAGTATCTGTCTTATATAGTTGGGTGCTCCTGTGTTTGTTGCATATATATTTATAATTGTTAGTCCTTCCTCCTGAATTTTTCCACTTATAGTATGTAGTGACCTTCTTTGTCTTTTTTACTCATTTTAGATTTAAAGTTCATACTGTCTGCCAATACAATAGTTATGCCTGATTTTTTCTGGGTTCCTGTTGCATGGATTACTACTTTCCATCCTTTGACTTTTAATCTATGAGTTTCCTTTTGGTTCAGATGTGTTTCTTGTATACAGCATGTTGTGGGATTATGTTTCTTGATCAATTCTGTCAACCTATTTCTTTTGATAGTTGAATTGAGGCCTTTTACATTTATGGATATCACTTATATGTACTGGCTCAACTTTGCCATGTTATGTCCCAAAACTTTGCTTTCTGCTTTTCTCCCTTATTTAATTTCTTGTCCTACCAGGTGGTTTCTTTCTGTTGTTCTGGGGACAGCGGTCTTTTTTCTCTCTGTCTAATATGTCTATCAACACTCTTTGTATGGTTGATTAGGTGAGTGTGAATTTCTTCAGTTGTTCCTTGTCATGGAAGTCTCTTGTTTCTCCATTAAATTTGAATGAAAGTTTTGCTGAGTACATCAGTCTGGGTTGAAAGTTTTTTTTTTTCCAGGGCTTGAAATATCTCACTTCAAGCATATCTTGAATTGAGGGATTGTGCTGAAAAGTCTGCTGTGATTCTAATGGGCTTTCCTTGATAGGTGACCAGTGTCTTTTCTCTAACAGTTTTTAGTATTCTGTTTTTATGTTGCACATCTGAGATCTTAATTACTATGTGTCTGTGTGTAGATTTATGTTGGTTGTGACTGTTTGGTGTTCTATATTCCTCACTTATCTGCATATCATATTTTTTCCCATGTTTGGAAAATTTTCTCCCATTGTTTTGGTGAATATTTGAGATATGTCATTTTTATTGCCTGCAGCATCTTCTCTAATGCCTATTAATCTTATATTGTTGCTTTTGGCATCAGCTTGAAGCTTCTGGATTGTCATTTCATGCTGCTTTGTTATTCTTTAAAGTTCTATCCTTTCATGATCACTAATTGCGATCCTGCCCTCAAGGTCTGAAATCCTATGCTCAGCTTCATTTAAGCAGTTTTACATGCTTTGAATAGAATTTTTTGTTTCTTGGATGTCTCTTTCAGTTTGCCTCATGAACTCTGCTTGTTTTCTATACTGTTCATTCAGGGTTTTAATCAGTTTCCCATGCTCCTGTACCTATTTCTCTATTTCTTCTTTCACTGTGCTCAGCAACACCTTTACTAAGTTTGTTACTTCTATCGTTATGTGGGAGAGTACTTCTAATTTGCTTTTCTCTATGGTCTCACGGAGTTGGGTTTTTTAATTTCATTTACTATCTTTTCAGAAATTTCTGTTGTGTTACATAAGGGGGCCTGTATTTCAATGTCTCCTGTACTTGCACCTGGTGGACTCTATGTTTGAGGTTGCATTTTGATTTTTCGTTTTGCCATTTTACCTTTTCGAGTTAGTGTTTGGTCGTTCAGACCCACTAGTGTGAACTGTTGGTAGTGTGTATCTTCCTGGCCTACTGTAAGGTTGATGTTTGTCTGATTGCTGGGTCCCACAATCAATAGGTGGGCCAGTGACCTGACTTCCTGCTGCAGGACCTGTGAGGTGAGTCCTATATTCTTCCTGGGCTGACAAGCATAGTAGTATTGATGTAGATCAACTTTTAGTTCCTACTAGTACTTTATCTTCAGGTTATTCCAGGTCATTAAATCTCCTTCTCTGTAGTGTTTGTGTCGGCTTAGGCCCAATTGTGTCGCTATTGTGTGCCTGTGTGTCTTTTTGATTTTCTTCAAGTTGGAGGAGTTGTTCTCGGCACACTCGTCACTCTGCCTGATGTTTTCTGTGTATAGGAAGGGGTCACCCTCACTCTTCTCAGACATACCAAGTCTTACATTTAGTCGGAGCGAGCTTTATACTACTGTCCCTATTTACCCACTGTACACCTCTATTTTAGGGGCATACTAACTACACCAACTGAAGCCAGCTGAGATCTTGTTTTGGTGAGTCAGTCACTTAATCTCCTTCAAGCTAGCACTAAAAGTCCTCTGTAGTCCAAGGTTCCTCTGGGTGCAGAGTTCCCAGTTTGCCCTGTGAACTGAGATTTCACAGGAGCCTGCACATTCAGGTTGCAGGGAGGGATTCTGGCCCTCCTGGCTGCTTGAGGTTAGCTGAGTGCAATCCGGTTAGGCCTGCTGGTCCCCTTCCTGAGCCTTGTAATGGTATCAGACACAGGGCGTGGTCTTACTGCCTGGGCCCAGAGTTCCAAGGTTGCTCCTTGCCAGTTAGGATTCTGCTGCAGGGATGCACGCAGTCAGGGCCAGGGTGGGTTCCCGGCCCTGATGGCTGCTTGGGCTTCACTGAGTATATTAGTAAATAGGGATTTAAGTCTATTTTTTAAATATTGAAAGACTTTAGGTAAATTAAATAATATTAATGTCCTTGTTCTTTAGAAACGTGAAGAAATTAGATATTTATATAAGCTAAACACTCATCTATCCTAGTGAGAATTAGGTAGTTGATGTTTAAAGCTAAAACTAGGTAATGGTGATAACATATTTTAAGTGAGCATACAAGAAGAATTAATATACATTATACAGTTATAAACTTTATATTGAATATGATTATTATATGTATCAAATGTGTAAAAATTAAATTAGTTTTTAAATAACTACATAAATAATAACAGTAAAAAGAAAAATCCAAAACAAATTATCTAGCATATATTCTGCTTAAATAGTACCAACTTTGAAGAGTAGAGAATTAAGAGTTTTTCTTTTTGAATGTAATTCTTTTTTAATTTTTCATTATGCTATAATAATATTATTTTTTCCAGAGGGTGAATTTTCCACATGTAATTTTTCTTGTTCACAAAAAAATCAGTGATATGTTCTATAAAGAGGCTGGGAATGGGCATACTGCTGATACACCAGACTGAACTGTGTGCTTTCAAAGTGCACTATTCATCATGACACAAAATGTGCCACATTTTATTCTTAATTGTTAATTATGTCTTGAGTTTTCCATTTTAAGAGGTCCATATCTTAAAGAGCTTTTGAAATGATACACTGAATTAAATGATGACATTTAACCACTGTGGAATTTCCATATTTACATCAGCAGAAGAGTTTTATAAGGCATAAAACATATCATCTTGCTATTTAACAGTAGTAATAAAGCATGTAGGGCATATATTTTATTCATTTCTGTACAACCTGTCAGGTCATAACTTTATTCACATTATACAATCATCTTTGATTTGAACTACACATCCCCCATCTCCTTTCACCCATTTCTCAAACCTCTTGTCATGGTATCCACATGTGTACCATATAATAGAATTTACAATAAAATAGATCTAACATCTATATAGAGCTTATAAAGTCATCTCCCAAATGTTTATTTAGTTCCCTGAAAATATCTCAAAGTGAAGAAAAAATATCCACTCTTCACTCATTCCTTCTATTTCACTCATACATCTTCATCAGATCAGCAAGATGGACTTTGCATTTCAATGCAGACAGGATTAGAAAAGGAGTTCTATTGTTGAGCAAGTTCCTTGATGCTACACTCGTAAGTTCAGAAATGCTGAGTACTGTTCTAATCTATGAGAGATTTATTTAGTGGAATAAATTCTACTTAATTTATGATTGTTATCAGTTCATACTGCATTGATTAATCAGTAGAAGCTGCAAGTGAACTCTGTCATAAAAATAAGGATCTTCATAGATATGCGGTAAAATTTTTCTTTAATGAAAATACTAGACCTAATGAATTATGCAGTCACACAATACCAAAGCAGCTTCAAATCAGTAGTATTTTTATAAACTGCATTTCTATCTCATTAAAAACTAACCCTGTTTACAAGGGTTACAAAAATATAAATTGCCTAAGAAGAAATTTAATGAAACTGGTGGAAGATCTCTGTAAAAGTGAAAATTATCAGCCCAAATAAAAGAAATAAAAAAATTACCTCAAAAATGGTGTGCCTACTGGGGGTTTAGCTCAGTGGTGTGAGTGTATGCTTGGCAAATGACAGGGTGTGAGTTCAAACCCTGATACAAAAAAAAAAGCATTTCAGAATTGTTTCAATTTGTAATAGCTAAATCTTGGAAACAACCAAGATGCCTATCAACCATAGAGTGGATGAAAAAGATGTGGTAATTTTATACAAAGGAGTATTACTCAGCTATGAAGAAGGATGATCTTGAGGTCTTCCTAGATAATTGGAGACAACTTGAAAATATTTTCATTAGTGAAATAAATAAGAATCATATTTATAAATATTGTATTTTGTCTCTAGTGTAAAAAGTATTAAGAATTGTAGGAGTAGTAAAACCCAAAATGTGTAATTGGGACTGTAAAAAAGGGAGGAAAAGAGAGTGCTCTAAAGGATATAATTGCATGTATGTTTAAGTGTGTAAGATGAATGACTGTATTAATGTTTTTGTTATCATGAAGCAGAACTGTTAACAGTCTCATTGCTTGAATGGGTACTTTGTATCTTATAACATTGTAACGTGAACAACTATTTCCAAGATGACAGTATGTAAGTTATCAAGTAATGATTTCTTAGTATTTTATGATCTTTTCTTTTTTTCCCTTGGAATTTTGCCTTCTTGCTACCCTTTTTACTATTGTTTGTTTTGCTTTGTTTTCTTTTTGAATAACATTTTTAAAAAATGGTGTGCTGTGCTATGCTTACAGATTAAGTTATGGTTTTAAATTATGAAATCACCTCCAAATCTTGTGTATAGAAGGTAAAATATCTAACGAAGCAATTTTCAGAGGTGAGACTCAAGGTGAATGGAAAACAATTGTACCAGCCTAATGTGTGGATTCATCCACTCATGAATTCATATCAGAATCAGATACTGGGAGGCGGTGAGGTAAATCAAGAAGAAGTCAGTCACTGGGGAATACGTTTTCCATGGCACCTTTTGAAGAGTATATATTTGGCTGTTTGCCTTCTTCCTTCTTTCTGGATGTTAAAAGATGTCTAGCAGTATGTCACGGTGTACTTCCATGATGTTGTCCTGCCTCCCATTAAGTCACATCTATGGAATTTATCAAGCAAAACTGAAACCACTGAAAATGTGGGGGAAATAAAATTTTGTAAATTAAGTTTACCTTTCCAGGGATTTTGTTTCAGTGTTTGTTTCATTTTGTTTCATTTTGTTTGACAAGCTGACAAACACAGACTGGGGGAATCAATATTAATAAAATGTTCATACTCTCAAAGCTTTCCACATATCAAAACCAATGTCTTTCTTCATTGAAATAGAAAAACTATCCTAAAATATGTATGAATCCATAAAGAATACCAACTACCCAATATAGTTTTGAACAAGGAAAACAGCAAAGGGTATTGCACCATCTTACTTTATAATATACCACAAAGTATAGTAATTAAAACACCATAATGTTGGCATAAAAATAGGTACATAAACCAGTGGAATAGAGTTAATAACCTAGAAAATAAACCAGTATTCCTACAATGAACTGTGTATGTTGCAGACAAAGATGGTATGAATAAATATGGGAGAAATGACATTTTATTAACAAATGTGACTGAATTAGAAATCTATCTATCTATATATCTATCTATCTATATTGTGTTCATCATGGTTAAAGTCTTAAATGTAATACATGAAAGTATGGAGAAAATATAAGAGAAATACTTCAGTATATTGGAATGAGCAATATAATGTTGAAGGCAATCTAAATGAATAAGAAATAAAGAAAAATTTAATGGGGTTACATAAAACTGCAATATTTCTGCACAACAGAAAATTGATCTTATAGAAGTTGAGAGTAGAGTACTGATTGCCAGAACATGAAGAGAATATAGATAAAGGAAAACTTGGTAAAGTTGGTCAATGGATAATACCATGTAGTGTGGAATAAGAATTTTGGCATTCTATGTCACAATAAGTTTATTACAGATAAAAATAATTCACTGCATATTTAAAAAAACAATTCCAAGAAGAGACTTTTAATATTTTCAACGTGAAGACATGATAAACTTATGAGCACATAGTTGCATTTTTCCTCATTTTACTATTCCAAAATATAAGCATGTAATAAATGCAAATTAGAGGATGGCCTATAAATATGTGCAATTCTTAGGTCAGTTTTTTTGAATATTATGATTAGACTAAAATCAATAAACAAGAAGGTACTATCAGTTGTTACAAAGAGATGATGACTCTGACATTATCATGCAATGATGTTATACTACATGTTGCTCTTTTTCTTTTAGGTGGAATTTTTAGTGAGTTAGTTATCCAGCATTTTAAATATCTCACTCCTTTGGAATATTATGCTGGATAAATGCATTAATAGGTTATGATGTGCAAACAAACTTTTATTTAACACAATAACACTCATACTATCCATTCTACAGACAGTACACAAAATTTAGGACACTGACATAAGTATGAGGCTCTAGCTTCCTGTCTATGTATTTAATTCCCAATTGAGTAATTTTTTTAATTATTTTGAAAGTAGTAAAATAGGGACCCAAAACTATTGGACCCGTAGAGTGGCCGGGGTTGTTTGGATCGAAAGTCTGCGCAGACCTGCATCTTGGCGCAAAACTTTGGGACTGGTAAGCACGACCTTCATCCACAAGGAACTGCCTGGAGATCAGCATCTGGGCCAGGTCAGTTTGGGCCCGTAGCCCCGCCCTTCACACCCAGGAAGTCTCCCAGAAAGCAGCATCTCGGGCTGTCTCTTTGGGACCCGAAAGTCTCAGACCTGTAGAGTGGCCTCGGCTGTTTGGATCGAAAGTCTGCGCAGACCTGCACCTCGCCACGACTCTTTGGGACTGGTAGGCCCACGCTTCATCTGCAATGAACTGCCTGGAGCTCAGCATCTGGTCCGGGTCTGTTTGGGCCCGTAGCCCTACCCTTCACTGCCAGGAAGTCTCCCAGAAAGCAGCATCTCGGTCTGTCTCTTTGGGACCCGAAACTCTCGGACCCGAAGAGTGGCCCGGGCTGTTTGGACTGGGAATATTGTGGAGACTGGCATCTTGGCCAGGTCTGTTTGGGATCGGGAACTTTTCAGAAACCAGCATTCTGGCCTGACTCTTTGGGACCTGTAGGCCCTTCACTCACAGGGAACCTCCTGGAGACCTGCCTGGGACAAGGCACGGAGGCCTGGCCTGCCTGAGATTCCACAGGCTCTGGGGTGGCCACACCCAGCATTCGCCTTACAACTTAGGGAGCCAGGAGCCCACAGAGGGGAGTTAGGACCCTGGGAGGAAGCCAGGAGCCTGTAGGGGAGCCACTGCCCCACCAGGAACTGAGGGTGTAACAGGTAATTTGCCACATAAGCAGAGAAAGCTTTGGAACACTGCTCAAAGTACGGAAATACAGAAAAATGACAAAAGGAAAGACCAAAAGGCAGGCTCAAAGCCCTATCCCACCCCAAGAAAGCTTAGAAGCTGTGTACATAGAAGAAAAAAGAAGCCATACACC
>PVJX010029267.1:0-23081 GCA_004027295.1 Dolichotis patagonum
TTGTCTAGTTTTGAAATTTTTGTCTCTTACATTGCTTTCTTGTGATCCACTTTGCTCTGTTTTGTTGTGTTTAATTTTACCCTTTTGATATAATTGCATGTATATTTGAGTGGGTAAGATGGATGACCATATTGCTGTTTTTGTCAGATTGTGGAGCAGAACTGTTAACAGTCTCACTGTTTGAATGTCTACTTTACATCTTTTAACTTTGTAATTTGAACAACAATTTCCAAGAAGTCAGTATGTAATTTGTCAAGTAATAATTTCTTAGGTTTTTTTGTTGTTGTTCTTTTCCTTTTTTCCTTGGAATACTGTAATATTGCTACCCTTTATTCTGTTTTGTTTTGTTTTGTTTTGTTTTTTCTCTTTAAATAAAATTATTTAAAAAATAAAAAATAAATAAAAAATAAAAAAAGTGGTAAAAACAAAGCAATTGAGTGAGACTCTGGAAAAAATGAAATCAGAAATAATCTCTCAAATAACTACAGAGATTATAAAAATACACACCATGCTTAGCAATGTTAGAGCAGACACAGACAAAAAAGTAGATGAGCTTGAGCAAATTATGGAAGCACAGCATAGGAAATAAATGGTATCCATAAATCAGATTCAAGCAGATATCCAAGAGAATAAAAACTCCATTGAACTTGGTCAAAGCAGATTAGGCTGATGTGGAGACAGGATCTCAGATATTGAATTTAGCAACCAGGAAAAGAAAGATTTCTCAAAACTAGCAAGGGACCATGAGAAATCAATCCAGTAACTGCTAGATGAGACAAAGAAGAATAATTTAAGATTAATTGGAGTCAATGAACAAGCAGGAGGTACCACAAATGACAGTAAAAACATCTTCACAGACATCACAGAAAACTTTCCTGGTAGAGAAAAAGAATTTGACATACACATTAGTGAGGCATATAGAATATCAATTAGCAATAACAAAAAAAATCTACATCCAGGCATATCATAGTCAAGATTCCAGAAATTCAACACAAGAATAGAATCTTAAAAGCTGTTAGAGAGAAGAAACAAATCACCTGTAAAGGGAAAGCCCATCAGAATCAGAGCTGACTTCTCAGCACAAACCCTCAAGTCAGGGAGAGCTTGAAGTGAAGTATTTCAAGTCCTAAAAGAAAACAACTTCCAACCTGGATTAATGTAGCCTGCAACACTGTCTTTCAAAATTGATGGAGAAATAAGATACTTCCATGACAAAGAACATCTGAGGAAATTTATGACCACTAAACCAGCATTCCAAACTGTTCTGAAGGACATCCTAGAAAGAGATAATTGCCATAACCCTTGCGACCCTTAAGGTTCTTGGTGTGAAGGACTGTGAGAGGATGAGAAAATAAAGAAGAGATAAAGCTGGGCTCAGATGGAGTCCTTATCCTCCTGATGGGAGGAAAGGAACTAACCCATCACCGCAGGGGCATTTATTTTTACCTTTTAGCAACTTAATGTCACATGACACCCTGTTGTCCTAGCTACCTACTGTTCAGATTATCTTGGGGCTAGGTGTTCTCTGGTTTGAAGCAGCTTCTTTACAGGGCTTGCCCTGGGCAATCCTTGTTCTTGGGATGATCATGCTCCAGCCTTGCACATGTCAAATTCCAGCTTCATCAGCTCCCAGCAGATAATAAGGACTACAGCTCTATGAACACCAACAGAAGGAATCCCCCAGGAAAAGCAAACAGAGGGAAGGGGAAAAAAGGCGGGGAGCCAACAACAGGCATGTCTTTTATTTTATCCTTCACAATACCCCTCTTAAAGGCAGCTAGTGATCTTAGTCTGCTCCCCAGCAAGCACTGCCAATGAATAACAAATTAAGTAAACCCATTAGAATTACAGTAAAATTGGCCATGGTGGTACATGCCTGTAATTTCAGCACATAGAGGATGAGGTAGGAAGATTGCTGTAAATTAAAGGCCAGCCTGAGCTCAAGGCTAGGCTGAACTAAACAAAAAATTACAAAAGATTTCTCTCTCAATGCAAAACTTAAAGACTGGGAGAGCTTGGAGTGAAATGTTCAAAATTCTAAAAGAAAACAATTTCCAATCCAAATTGATATATCCTGCAAAATTATCTTTCAAACTTGATGGAGGAAAAAAAAATTTCCATGACAAAGAGCACCAAAGAAATTCATGGCCACCAAACCAACATGTCAAAAAAATTCTCAAAGATGTCCTAAAAAGAGACAAGGAAGCTAATAATTCCCGAAAGTCTAATAGAATGAATATACCAGGCAGTGAAAGAAGTTAAGTAGAAGGGGATGGGGAGACAATTAGCAACAAGATAATATGCAGTCACAGAAACAAGTCAATACTTTTCAGTAATAACTCCTCTTGCAATGGGACCTGAAAACAAATGGGTAACTACCCAATTTTCAGACAAAGTGAACTTCAAACCAAAACTGATAAGAAGTAAAAAATGATTGCTACATATTGACTAACAAAACAGTTCAACAGGAAGAGATAATAATTATATATGCATTGAACAAAGGCACACCTAACTTCTTAAAACAAATATTACCAAACATTAAAAAGATAATCATCCAAAAAATTATACTGGAGGAACTCAATAGGGCACTGTCACAATTGGAGACATCAACTAAACAAAAAGTTAACAAAGAATATCGTAGTTGAACCACACCTTCAAACAAATAGATTTATTAGTCTACAATCACCACAGAATACACATTGTTCTCATAATCATATGAAACTTTCTCCAATATAAACAATGTACTGACCCACAAAGCATGTTTAAATAAGCTGGGCATAGTGGCACATGGCTGTAGTCCCAGCACTGTGGAGACTGAGACCAATCTGGGTTATACAATGAGTTCAAGGCCAACCTGGATTACATAGCGAGAGCCTGTCTCAAAAAACCAAACCAACACAAGCAAAATAAAATGAAACAAAACAAAAAACATGCTTAAGTAAATACAAAAGTATCAACATTATTCTGAGCATATTGTCAGATTACAGTGGAATATAAATTGAGAGAGCAAAAGAAACCACAGTAATTATGTAAACACATGGAAATTAAACAGTACACTTTTGCATAGCTAATGGGTCACAGAAGAAATCAAGGAAGAAATTAGCTCCTAGAATCAATCAGTGATATCAGAATAACATACCAGAAACTATGGAACACAATGACAGCTGTCCTAAAAGGGAACTTTATAGCTATGAACACTCACAACAGAAAAGAGAGGAAGCCCAAACAAATAACCTAATGAGGCACTTTAATGTCCCAGAAAACCAAGAATAATCTAAACCAAACATAAGAACAAGGAAGAATATATAAAAATCAGAACAAAATTTGATGATATTGAAACTAAAAACCAATACAAAATATCAATGGATTATAGGGCCAGTTCTTCAAAAGAATAAATAAATCAAACAGTAAATCTTACAACAAAGAAGAAAGAAAGAAAAAAGAAAAGCCCCAAATCAGTGCAATTAGACCTGAAAAAGACAAAATCATAACACCAGCAAAATTCACAAGAATTTAGTAACTACTTTGACAAGGTAGACTAAAAAAAATTTGAGAATCTAGCATTTGTTAGATTCCTAGATGAATATGAATTACCAAACTCTTAGGAATTACCAAAACTCAATCAAGAAGATACAAAAACCAGAAAAATCAGTAACAGGTATTGAAATTGAGGAAATAATAAAAGAATGTAATCATTATGCACTGCAAACATAATAATAAAAATTAAAATTTAGCAAACAGCAACTATATTAGGAAAATAAATAAATTTTCCATAAAAGGTTAAAAAATTCCACACACCCTCCCTCAGTCACTCCAGGTATTTCCTCCTACAGGTAACCATTTTCTTTGGAATCCTTAGAAGAATAATTAAAATAATGTACATGTGTATATGAAACATTTCATATACTTTATAAATTTGCTTTAAAAGATAATACTGTGTATACTATTTAGTACTTTGCAGTTTTTATTAAATAAAATGCCTTAGAAAAATTTCTGTCTAGTACATACAGATCTGCCTCTCTATTTTTTGCATCTCGTTTTAAAGGGCACTCAATTTACATTTTATGAGTGTGTTATTTTTCATAGAGAATGAATTTATGAGAGTCCTGGAATAAGTGGAGAAGACTTAGATGTCTGTTAGGTCAAATTGCTCTGAAATATAGTTCAAGTCCAAAGTTTCCTTAATGATTTCCTATCTAGTTGATATGTCCAATGTTGAAAGTGAGGTATTGAAGCCAATCATGGTGGTATACCCCTGCAGTCCTGGTATTTAGGAGGCTGATTTGGAAGGGATCATTTGAACCCAAGAGTTTAAGATGAGCATGGACAACTACTAACTTGAGAAGAAAACACTCCTCTGAAAATGTATAGGAGCATTTTTTTCTCTTTTTTATTTCTCAGTTTTTTTCCCTATTATTAGTACATTTTTAAATTTTTTCACTATTTTTCTTCTTTCAGTGGCATTGGGAGTTTTACCACCCATTTTCTTATTCCCCCTTTTAATATTACCTTGATTTATTTGTTCAAATAGACTGCTTTTACTTCTCTTTCCCCCTTCTTTCCCTCACTGTCAACTTGTTTCCTTGGTGTTTTTTCTTATTTTCTTTCTCCCTAGTTTAATCTCTACACCCTATTATATATCCTTTTTCTAGGTGGTCATCTCTCTTAGTGTTATCTAATACCACTAATTTTCCTTTATTCCCTAACAGGACTGCCTACATAAATTTTACTACATTCTTTGCATCAACCATTTCTTTATTTTTCAGTCAATTTCTCCTGCTCCTTTTTTCTTTATACTTCCATGCCCATAATACCTCCCCGTATGGATCTGTAGATAGTTAACCATATTTTACTATAACTGAATCCTGCTTTACCATGAAAGGGAGTAAATTGCTCTATTAAGGAAATATTTACTATATATAATTTGCTGATTTGTCTTAAATTTTGTTACATAATTATAAAAATTTGAACCTAGAGCTAAAGGTGACAAAGTATTAGTTATTACAGTTTGTCATTTTCCAGTATTTATTTGATACTACAGTTATTATTGATTGTACTAAGTTAACCGAGGTGACATTGCTATTGTGATCAGTTAATCCTCCTTGTATGCTAGTACCTAGATTGTCTGGGGTTCATAAACAATACTAGCCAAGTACCAAAAAACTTGGTGCTAGGCCAAACAGACTATAACCTCTCATCCTTTAACAAACAGAAGAAGTAGGATTCTGGGACACAAAGCCAGCTACATCTAGAAGATAACTTTGAAAAGTAGTCATTACCTAAAGAGGTTTTGATACGAGTAATAAAACTATCTACCATAAGCAACTTATAAGCCTTAATGTGGAAAACAGTTTTAAAAAGAAAAGAAAAGAAAGAAAATGAGAAAACAGAAACAAGATGAAATCCAACACATCCAAATCACCTAAAGCAAACCCAAGGGAGATTGATGTAGAAGAAATCAAAAGGCTCCCAAATGAATTTTATGAAATAGTAGTAGCAGAAGTAACAAAGTAGATGAATAAATCCCCAGACAAAAAAACAAAAATAATCACACACACACACATAATTACACAAGTAACTAAAGAGATAATGACCACAATGAAGGAAATGGTTAGTGAATAAAATAGAAGAGCTTAGGGAACCTGTGAGTGCCCAATGTAAGAAACAACTGGATGCCATAGAGCAGATGCAAAGAAATATCCACAAAAATTAAAATTCTACTTAAAAATACACAGCAGGATCAACCAATGTGAAGATAGAATATCAGATTTTGAAGACAGGGTTGTGATTGGCAATCATCAAATGAAAGATTTCTTAAAAACATCAAAGGACCATAAAAAAACCAATAAAATAGATGCTAGAAGATGCAAAGCACAATAATGTAAGATAAACTAAAATCAGTAAAAAATCAGAGGTTAAATCAAAGGTCATAAAAACCTATTCACAGAAGAAGTACCAGAAAATTTTCCAACCAAGGAAAGTAAATTTGACATATAGATAAGTGACACATACAGAATTCCAAATACTCGTGATCAGGAAAAATGCCACACCAAGGTATATGATAGTCAAGATTCCAGAAATTCAACACAGGAACAGAATACTAAAAACTGTTAGAGAAAAGGAACAAATCACCTATAAAAGGAAACCCATCAGCAGATTTCTCAACACAAATTAAGTCAAGAAGAGCTTAAAGTGAGTTATATTAAAGCCCTAAAAGAAAATAGCATCCAAGTCAGATTGTTGTATTCTGCAAAATTATCTTTCAGAATTGGTAGAGAAATAAGATACTTCCATGATAAAAACATCTGAAGTAATACATGACCAGCAAACCAGCACTCTGAAAAGTTCTGAAGAATATTCTAGAAAGAGATAATGAAGGCATAAATTCTAACAATTCCAATAGAATGAATCCTGCAAGCAAGGCTAGCAATTAAATAGAAAGAAAAGAAAGGGAAACAACAATAGAGAAAATAATAAAATGAAAAGAATAAGTCAGTACCTATTAGTCATAACTAATGGGAATGGTCCTAGCTCGCCAATCAAAAGAAACAGATTGGCAGAATGGATGAAGAAAAACAACCCAACCATACATTGCACATAAAAACACATTTAACTCCAAAAGAAATTCACAGACTAAAGTCAAGGGAAGGAAAACAATATTCCATTGAATGGGAGCCCAGAAAAAGCAAGAGTAGCTATTCTATTTGCAGACAAAGTAGATTTCCAAGGCTTATTAGAAGAAACAAAGAAAGTCACTCCATAGTTGTTAGGGAACAACCCAAAAGGAATAGATAACAATCATTACTTTATAGGCACCAAATACTGACATACCCAACTATATAAAATAAATGTTGACAAATATAAAAAACCAGATAACACTAACACAATTATAATGAGAACCTAAACACCCCATGCTAACAAATAGATAAGGTAGACCAAAAAAAAAATCAACAAAGAAATTTCAGATGTGAGCCAAGCATTTGAACTAATGGACTCAGTAGATATCTAAAGAGTGGTCCACCCAACAATAGAATACGCATTCTTCTCAGGAGCACATGGAACTTTCTTAAAAATAGACCATATGCTAGCTCATAGAACATGCTTAAATAAATGCAAATGAATTTAAATTATCCTACGCATGTTATCAGATCATCGTGTAATGAAATTGGAAACCTATGGCAAAAGAAACCACAAAAACTATATAAATACATAGAAATTAAACAATACCCTCTTGAACAATCAATGCATCACAGATGAAGTTAAGAAATTAGACATTTTCTACAATTCAATGATAATGCCAATATGACATACTGACACTGATGGGACACAATGATGCAGTCCTATTAGGAAAGTTTATATTGGTAAATTCACCCATTAGAAAAACAGAATGAACTCAAATAACCTAATGTTGAACTACAAGCTTCTGAAAAAAAAAAAAAGAACAAGTTAAATTCATATGAAGAAAGAAACTTAAAGATCAGAGCAGAAATAAATGCAATTGAGCTAAAAAAAATCAATGAATTGAAGAATTGGTTCTTTGAAAAATCAAATAAAATAGACACTTAGGTAACCGGATTTTAAAAAATGGAAAGACCCAAATCCATGCAATTAAGAAAGAAAAGGATGGAAATCAAAACAGATCCTATAGAAATCCAGATCATTGTACCTACTTTGAAAACCTGTACTCAAATAAGATGAAAAATTCAGAAGAAAATGGATAGGTTCCTTAATATGTATGAATTACCAAAGCTGAACCAAGAAGACATAAGAATTCTGGGACCCCGAGTGGCAGGGGAACCTCCTGCACTGAGTGGCACAAGTGGAAGGCCTGAACAGTGAACTCCACCTAGCCATGCAACCTTGACACCTCATTTAGAACTTGTTAGAGCCCCACCCAGTGACCCCAAACAGCTGGGGAGCTTTGGTGCACCATGTGGCATGAACTGAAGGTCTGCACAGCATACTCTATTACCCTTTCAGCCTTGGTATGCCACTCAGAACCTGGTAGAGTCCCACCCAGCAACCTCAAGCACTTAGTTTCAGAGTGCCACATGGGATATGCTGAATGTCTGCCCAGACATTCCCCCCATTTAAAGAGCCTTCAAGTACCACTAGGGACTTTATGAGGCCTGCTGAATGACCCCCCACTAAACTGGGGAAACTTGCTGCAGCACAGACAGACATCCTCAACCCCAGGAAGCAATTGAGAACTTGATTCAGCATCCACAGGGGAATACAGGAAATTGACAAGACAAAAGAGTAAAATGCAATCTCAAACCTCTAGCCCATCCCAAACAAGCCTAGGAGACATGGACATAGAAGAAAATGTAAGCCATACACTTGCTACTTCTGAAACGATAGCAACTGAAGTAAACAAAACAAAACAAAACAAAACAAAAACAACAATAAACTTCATGAAGCTGTAAAAGAACTCAGCTCAGAAATAATATCCCAGGTAAAATAAGAAATGATAAATGTAATAAAAGAAATGCTGAACACATCTAAAGAAGACATAGTTAAAAAAAATTGAGGAGCAATTCAAAAAGATGGAAACCTTGAATGAACAATATAAGAAATAGAATGCATGAAACAGATGCAAAGAAATATCCAGGAAATCAAAAATTCCATCAAAAACTGGCAAAACCACCTGAATGAATGTGAAGATAGACTTTCAGACCTCAAAGACAAGATTGCAGCTAGTGAACAAGAAAGGAAATAACCTTAATGTAAAGTACTGTGTTGCCTATGTTGTCCTCTTCTGATCTGTTCGGTACTGCCCCCTTTTGTTTTATTCTCTTTTAAATAAAAAAAAAAGAATAAAAAAAAAGAAAGGAAATACCTTTTAAAAATAAAGAATCAGAAAATAACAATTCAACTATTGCAAGATGCTACAAAGAAAAACAATATACAATTGATATGTGCAAATGAAAAAGAAGGTGACAACACAAATGATATCAAAAGACTATTTGCAGAAGTAATAGCTGAGAATTTCCCAAACATGGAAAAGGAAACTGACATGCAGATAAGTGAAACATATAGAACTCCAATTAGCCAAACCAGAATAAATCTACACCCAGACATATAACAATCAACATCCCAGAAATTCAACATAAGAACAGAATATTAAAAGCTGTTAGAGAAAAGAGACAGATTAGCTGTAAAGGAAAGCCCATCAGAATCACAGAAGACTTCTCAACACAAACAATGAAGTCAAGAAGATCATGGAGTGAAGTATTTCAAATCCTAAAGGAAAATGACTTCCAACCCAGATTGATATACCCTGCAAAACTGTCCTTCAAAATTGATGGAGAAATAACATACTTCCATGACAAAGAATAGCTGAAGAACTTTATGACTACCAAACCAACCCTGCAAAGAATACTGAAAGATATTCTAGATAGATATAAGAATAACTATGACTTCAAGGACGCCAACAGAAAAAAACCACTAAGCAAAGCAAACAATTAAAGAAAAGAGAAAGGTAAAGAACCAACAGCAAAAAGATACCATTACAAAAATAAGCCAATATATATCAGTTATAACCATTAATGTAAATAGCCTCAATTCACCAATTAAAAGAAACAGACTGGCAGAATGGATCAAGAAACAACATCCCACCATGTCTGTATACAAGAAACCCATCTAACCCAAAAGGAAATTCATAGACTGAAAGTCAAAGGATGGAAAACAATACTTCATGCAATAGGAACACCCCCCCTCCAAAAAAAAGCAGGGGTAGCTATTCTATTTGCAGACAATATGAATTTCAAACAAAGAATGATCAAAACAGATAAAGAAGTTCACTACATACTAGTTAAGGGAAAATTTCAAGAGAAAGAGATAACAATCCTAAATATATATGCACCAAATATGGGAGCACCCAACTATGTAAGGTAAATCTTAATAGACATGAAAAATCAAATAAGCAATAGCACAGTTATAACAGGAGACCTTAACACGCCATTGACACAAAGAGACAGATCAACTAGACAGAAAATCAGCAAAGAAATAAGAGAATTGAATCAAACTTGTGAACAAATGGACTTAATGGACGTGCACAGAGTATTCCACCCAACAACATCAGAATACACATTCTCAGCTGCACATGGGTCATTCTCTAAAATAGACTATATACTAGCCCACAGAAAATGCTTCAGTAAATGCAAAAGAATTGAAATTATCCCATGCATATTATCTGATCATAGTGCCATGAAACTAGAAATTAATGACAAAAGAAACTGCAAAAATTCCATAAATGCATGGAAATGAAATAATACACTCCTAAACAATCAATGGGTCACAAGAGGAAATTAAAGAAGAAATTAAACAACATTTACAAGCAAATGAAAATGTAAATAACAATGTACCGGAAACTGTGGGACGCAATGAAAGCAGTTCTCAGAGGGTAATTTATTGCAGTGAATTCCCAAATCAGAAAAAGAGAATAAACACAAATAAACAACTGATACTAAACCTCAAACACTGGAAAAAGAAAAGCAAGTCAAGTCCAAAGTCCAAAGAAGAGAGGAAATTATAAAGATCAGAACAGAAATCAATGCAATAGAGACTAAGGAAAAAACACAAAGAATTAACAAATCAAAGAGTTGGTTCTTTCAATGAATACATAAAACTGAAAAGCCAACCTTATTTTAAAATATGAAAGAAAAAACTCAAACTCATGCAATAAGGGATGAAAAGAGTAAAATTGCTACAGACCCTGTGGAAACACAGAAGGTCATCAATTTCTACCTTGAAAACCTTTCCTCTCACAGATTTGATAACACAAAAGAAATGGATATATTCCTAAACACATGAATAACCAGCTGGATCAAGAAGATGTACAACTGCTGAATAACCCAATTTCAACTAATGAAATTGAAAATGTAATTAAAATCTTGCCAACAAAGAAAAGCCAAGGTCCTGATGGATTCACTGCAGGATTCTACAAGAAATTCAAGGAAGACTTAATTCCAACACTTCCCAAACTCTTCAGTGAAACTGAAAGGGAAGCAAGTCTCCCTAACTCATTCCTGGAACAAGTATTACCCTAATACCAAAACAAGAAAAAGACTCAACCAAAAAAGAGACTACAGGACAATCCCCTAATGAACATAAATGCAAAAATCCTCAATAAAATACTGACAAATAGAATGCAACAAGTCATCAAGAAGATTATACACCACAACCAAGTGGGATTCATCCCAGGAATGCAGGGGTGGTTCAACGTATGCAAATCAATAAACATAATATACCATATCAATAGAGCCAAAGATAAGAATTACATGATCATTTCAGTAGATGCAAAACAAGCTTTTGATAAAGTCCAATACTCATTCATGTTAAGATCCCTATGGAAAATCAGATTAGATGGGCTTTACCTCAATCTGATAAAAGCCATCTATGACAGACAAACAGCCAGCATCTTACTAAATGGACAAAAACTAAAAGCTTTTACTCTAAAATCAGGAACAAGACAAGGATGTCCATTATCATCACTCCCATTCAATATAGTGCTGGATACATTAGCCAGAGCAATTAGACAAGAGAAATAAAAGGAATAAGAATAGGAAAAGAAGTTAAATTATCATTATTTGCAGATGACGTGACACTCTACATAGAAGACCCCCCAAAACTTCATTGAAAGACTTCTAGATGTAATAACCAAATTCAGTAACATAGCTGGATACAAAGTCAACATTCAAAAAATCAATTGTATTCCTGTACACAAACAACAAACTCACTGAGAGAGAAATAAAAGAAATAACACTGTTCACAGTAGCATCCAAAAAAAAATGAAATACTTGGGAATCAATTTAACAAAAGAAGTGAAAGATCTATTCAGTGAAAATTATAATACCCTGAAAAAAGAAATTGAAGAGAGTCCCAAAAAATGGAAAGACATTCCTTGTTCATGGATAAGAAGAACAAACATTGTGAAAATGACCATTTGCCCAATGTTATACAGACTGAATGCAATTCCAATCAAAATACCATTAATATACTTCATAGATCTAGAGAAATCATCCCTAAAGTTCATCTGGAACCCGAAGAGACCTAGAATAGCAAAGGCAATTCTAAGCAACAAAGGTAAGGCAGGAGGCATCACAATCCCCAATTTGAAAATATATTACAGGCTCCTGAGATCCAGTCATGGTGGAAATCAGGCAGCTTATTCACCCGCCCTCTTGGTAAACGCCCCTGGCACTGGGCCAAGAGAAGAACCAGTGGCTCCCGTGAGCCTACCAGTGTGTGGGCTGAGAATCAACTCCCCCCACCCCGTAGCTACTGGGGATAGATGTCTCAGCATCTCTTGGGAGGATGACCATATGCAATATAGCAAATATGGAGGATTTCCTTCTATCTTCTGTTTGAAGGCAAAAGTTGTTTTCACTGTTTTGTTTTATGTTTGTTTTGCTCTATTCAATACTCTATTTCAATTAGTTTTATAATGTTCTGTTTTTGGTTTGATTTTGCTATACCTGATTGACTGGACAACTATTGTGAAGATAACAAGATATACTACAGTACCTATTACTACCATCCTAGTATCCTGCTGTGAAGTTCTGTACCAATTTCACTGCATTGTCTCAATTGACTTTGTTCTATCTTGTTCTGTTGTACTTCTACTACTTTCAAAATAAAATTTTAAAAAATGAAAAGAAAATATATTACAAAGTTACTGTGATAAAATCAGCATGATACTGGAATAAAAACAGATGTGAAGATCAATGGAATAGATTTAGAAGATAAACCACAACTAAAAACACACTCAGCCGCCTCATCTTTGACAAAGGGGTCAAACATGTTCACTAGAAGAAAGATAGCCTCTTTAATAAGTGGTGCTGGAAAAAGTAGCTTTCTATATCCTGAAAACCAATGCCTATCACTGTGTACTGAACTAAAGTCTAAATGGATCAAAGATCTAAATATTAAAACAGAAACACTAAATCTTCTGGAAGACAAGGTAGGTAGAAATCTTGAAGATATTGGAGTAGGCAGAAAATTCATGAACAAAAACCAAATTGCTGTGAAATACTTTCTAGAATCAACAACTGGTCTCTCCTCTTATTAAAAAGTTTTGCGCATCAAAAGAAATCTCCTACAGAGCAAAAAGTAAACCCATGAATTGGGAAAATATCTTAGCCAACTGTCCCTCAGACTAGGACTTCTATCCAGAACATATTACAAATTTTAAAAAATTCAGGCCTCCAAAATTCAAAGACCCAATGCAAAAATGGGCATCTGAGATGAACACACACTCCTCAGATGAAAAAATACAAATGGCAAATAAATACATGAAAAAAAGTTCAGCATCATTGGTCATTAGAGAAATGCAAATTAAAATCCTTTTTGTGTAATCTTTTTGTGTAATTCTTATAGTTTGTTATCTCATTTTACATTCTTACTTAGTGCTATAACCAACCCATGTGAACTTACCTGTGCTAAGCCATGGCTCTGTAACTGTATCCCATTGTACACCAGCACTGAGGCTCCATCTCACCCCTGAAAGAATGGCCAGGATCAATAAAACCACCAACAACAAATGCTGGAGAGGCTGTGGGGAAAAAGGAACACTTCTGCACTGTTGGTGGGAGTGTAGACTGGTGCAACCACTGTGGAGATCAGTGTGGAGATTCCTCAAGAAATCTGCAACTAGAGATTTCATTTGACCCAGCTATCCTGCTTCTGTGCATTTTCCCAGAATTGAAAACATCATACCAGACTGATATATGTGCATCCATGTTTATAGCATCACATTTTGTAATAGCCAAATCTTGGAAACAACCCAAGTGCCCATCAATCAAGGAATGGATAGAAAAGATGTGGTATTTTTATACAATTGAGTACTACTCAGCTGTAAGGAAAAATTGCTTCTAGGCTTTTAAGTAAATGGATGTGACTTGAGACCATACTCATAAGTGAAATAAACCAAACTCACATTTGTAAATACCATATTGTCTCTCTAGTGTAAGAAACTGAAAAAGTATATACAATCCAAAATCTACAATAATGTATAAAGGTAAGAAACTGCTCAAAGAGGAAAAGTAACTGGAGTAGGGGAAAGGTAGAAGAAGAAAGGGAAAAGGAAAAGACCCAAGTTTGTATATATGACAGCTAAAATGACTGTACTACTAACTTTATTAGTTATTGGAAAAAAACAGTTAATACTTATGATTAGATCAGTTTTGCATGTCTATATCTGTTACTCTAAGCAACCCTTTTGAATATAACTATGCATAATTACAATGATGCATTACAATGATACATCACTGTCAAATTCCTATCATCTTGTTTTGTAAATCTATACTGTTATTGTATTGGGTTTGTTGTTTTTTGTTTGTCTCTTTTACTTTTCGTTTTTCTTTTCTGTGTCTTTTTTGCTCTTAAATTAAAGAAATCTTTTTATCCATTTATCTGTTGATTGGCATTTGGGTTGTTTCCAAGATTTAGTTATTACCAATGGTGCTGCTATAAATATGGGTGTGCATACATTGCTGTGATATAATGTTTTTAATTCTTTTGGGAAGATACCAAGTATGGGAATAGATGGGTAAAATGGGACCTCTAGTCCTAGTTTTTTCTGAGGAATCTCCACACTAATTTCCACAGTGGTTGTCCAAGTTTACATTCCCACCAACAGTGAAGGGTTCCTTTCCCCACATATCTCCTCCAACATTGCTTATTGGTTGAATTTTTGGTAATAGCCATTTTTTCTGCAGTCAGATGGAATCTCAGTGGTGTTCTAATTTGCATTTCTCAAATGACCAGTGATGTTCAACATGTTTCATGTATTTATTTACTATTTCTTCTTCATCTGAGAATGTATCAGGGAGCAGTTATCTCAGGGGTAGTTATTTCAAAAAAAATTATGGGCTCAAATAACTTTTGGCAGTAGCATTGAGCTATACAGAGACAACAAGGTTGCTTCATGTAGACTTTCAAAGCTTGTAACATTCTAGTCACTGTGAATTTCTAAGTAGGAATATGATTTCTAAGCTATCTTTCCCTGTATGATGCTAAACAGGAAATTTGTTTTTATTTTAAAGGGGGTAAAATTTAACACAACAAAACAGAACAAAATGGGACATAAGAAAGCTCAAAGCTAGACAACCAGAGATCTTCACTATCTGTCATATTGTCTCTTGTTTTCTTCCAAATGGTTGTCCATATCTTTGTATATGAAAAGTTCATACAAAACAACATAGGTAATCTTTCAAAGATGTCCAGTTCACTGGCTCCCACTTGCTAAGTGGGGGGGGGGGGCGGCACACAACATGAGATGTTTGATTCTCAGCCCTCCTGCCAGCAGGCTCACAGCCGCTCACCAGAGAGGGGAGGAGTTCCTTGTCCTGGCACCCCAGGTCGCCGCATGGTGCAGGTCCTGAGATGCCAGGGTCTCTCTCTTGTGGGCTGCTGAAGCCTGCCACACTCACAGCTGCTCACCAGAGAGGGGAAGAATTCCTTGCTGAACAGGAAATTATAAATTCTCTATTCAAGTTTTAGCCTCAGTAAGAAACGCCAGCAATTTGACAGTTTAGTTTTTGGAATTCAGATACAGGTAGTATAATAATCCAAAAGAGAGCCTTCATATTTGAAAATAATAAAATGAGATATAATGGATGGGGTGTTTTGGCCTGCTCAGGGGGTCCAAAAGAAATTTTCACAGGTAAGGTCACAAGGTTAAAGAACATGTGTGCAAAACATCAGCAATAACAGTAGGTAGCATAGAACATAGCAGAGAGCCACAGCATGAGAGTACAAAAGAGCCCTCTGCATCCTTTTGGTGTAATTCTTATACAGTTTGTTATCTCGTGTTTACATTCTTACTTAGTGCCATAACCAGCACATGTGAACTTACCTGTGCTAAGCCATGGCTCTGTAACT
The DNA here is from genome assembly GCA_004027295.1 of Dolichotis patagonum. Classification (NCBI taxonomy): domain Eukaryota; kingdom Metazoa; phylum Chordata; class Mammalia; order Rodentia; family Caviidae; genus Dolichotis; species Dolichotis patagonum. The sequence goes on from PVJX010029267.1 coordinate 15,886, forward strand.
GTATCCCATTGTACACCTGTTTGTTTTGATTGGATTTAGTCTGTTTTCTATTATTTAATTTCAATATGTGTGAAGGTATGAACAGCTATTTTGAAGAGAACAAGAGACATTATGGTAGCCATTGTTTATTTTCCTATTGTCTGGTTTTGAAGGCCAGTTGTCCTTTCATTCTTTCGTTTTGATCAGTTTTATTCTGTTTTGCTTTGTTTGAATTCATTGTGTGTGAAGATATAGACAACTATTTCAGGGAAAACAGGAGACATTGTGGTAGCCACTGTTGATTTCCTGTTGTCTTGTTTTGAAATCTTATGTTACTTGTGTTGTTTTGTTCTGATTCGCTTTGTTCTGTTGTTTTGTCTTAGTCTCTTTAAAATAAAAAAAGGAATTCTAAATAAACCAACATTAGTTAATGAAATTGAGAAAGTAATTTTTTACTTTTTTTACTTACTTTGTCATAGATGGCTAGCAGGGCTGTCCCTGAGGTACTGCACTGGGTTGGTCTGGGATGCTGGGTTGGGCAGAGCTCCATGCAGCTAGCAGGGGCGCACACTTGGAGTGTGTCACCAGGGTCTTTCATCTGGCTGGAAGGAGTTTAGAGCCTCTGGAGCATGCAGCTAGCTGGAGCATGCCCCCAAAGTATGGTGCTGGGGCCTTGCTCCTATCTGGGTGGAGTTGGGAACCTCCAGGACCTGCCACATGGCTAGCTAGACTGCACCCCTGAACTAGGAGCTGAGATGTTGTGCTCTGACGGCAGAGCTCAAATTCTATAAGAGCCATAAGCTAGGCTGGTGGCTCTCTGATGAGTGGCTGTGGGGCTCTGGGGCTCTGGGTTGGGTTGGGCTCAGTACCTCTGTGACCTGTGAGCTGGCTGGGCATTTTCCTGTGACCTGTGAGGCTGACTGAGCATCCCCCTGATGGATTGCACTGGGACACTGGCCTATGCAGACCTCAGATCCTCCATGCAGCTAGTGCGGAGCACCCCTAGGGTGTGGTGCTGGGACTTTAAGCCTGGCTGGGTTAGAGTTCAGAACCTCTGGGATCCAGACAGCTAGGCAGAGTGCTGGTTTTTTAAAAAATACAATACAGTACTACACTGGAGTAATACTCAACCATAAAAAGGATAAACCTGAGCCATTTATAGCTAAATGGATGGACTTTGAGCCCATATTCTTAAGTGAAATAAATCAGACAAATGTGTAAATATTGCATTGTCTCTGTGGTGTGAGAAACTGGAAGTGTAAGTAACAACAAAAATATATAATATATATGGTTAAATAAGAAATTATTCAAATGCAAAGGGGAACTAGGGAAAGAATAGGAAGAAAGGAAGTGAAAAAATTAGAAAACAAGGACAAAAAGCCTTATAAATGAGGGAAAGAGGGGTTGAAAGAAGGGGAGAAGGAGGAGCTAAAGATGGCAGATTGATAAGCAGCAGGATATAGGGCCTCCCTGAGAAAGACAACTCAGATGCCAGAATAAAACATCCTGGAGAGGTCTGGACAGAGGGAGATGGATCCTCGTGACCCAGGAAGAAACTAAAGGGAAAAGAGCTGTTCAAACATGCAGACCTAGGGCTACCATTGGAAAGCTAAGATTTGCAGCCACGGTGCTCTCGCTGGAGCCGCCTGAACTTGTGCTGTTCTGACTTACCAGAGCCGCCTGAACTCACACTGCTGTAACTCTCTGGAGCCGCAGTTGCACTGAAATCAGAGGTCAGCAAGCCCAATGGAGAATGGAGCCAGTGAGGGACCTGCATTAACCCATGGTGAGTGCTAGGAATAAGACCCTCCCATGGGAAAGGGGCGACCAACTGGATGACATGTTGGAATCAGGCAGGACAGGCCTGAACTAGGAATGGCAGTGACTTCAGTTGGTTGCTCCCTTCCCAGAGCAGATTGGTGGGATCTGCTTGGCCTGGGTCATGCCCCTGGCCGGGACCCAATAAGTCATCCCAAACCGATTCTGTACACACAGCACATACTAAGGAAGTGAAGGCCCCCGAAGGTTGACTGGCCCGGAGGGGAGGGGCCAGCATACGCCACCCCTGCTTGCACCTTAGTGACAAACAGCAAACTGGAGAGGGCAGAAATCCCTAGCCAGCATGCTTCAGGAGACCCATTACCAACAAGAAAAGGGGCTGGGACCTCCACTATACACCTGTATTGAAGAAACCAAAAACATGACAAGAGAAAGAAATAAGAAAAAGCCCCCAGCCCCCAACCCTGAGAATATTGATCCAGGAGAGATAAATACAGAAGAGATTGAGGACAGCAAACATGCAATATCAGATTCGGCATCAGTGGACATAAAGAGATATCTTCAGGACCTCATAGATAAGCTCAAAACTGAAATATTAATTCAAGTAAAGCAACATATAAGTAGATTAGTAAAAGAAATGCTAAGCACCTCTCAAGAAGACACAGACGGAAGAATGGAGGAACACAAAAAAAGGAGAGAAATGTTTGATGAAGAATATAAAGAAAACCTAGAATACATGAAGCAGATTCAAAGAGATTACCAGGAAATTAAAAACTCCATTGAAAGCTGGAAAAACTGCTTGAAAGAAAGGATAGACTATCAAAACTTGAAGACAGGCTTGCAACTTGTGATCACGAAAGCAAAAATCTCTTAAAAATAACAAGGAACCAGGAAGTAACAATACAAAGGCTAGAAGATGACAAAAGGATCTACAATTTAAGAATAAAAAATGTGAGTGAAGAAGCAGGCATCAAAACAAAGGAATTACAAAGGCTATTCACAGAAATAATTAAGGAAAACTTCCCAAGCATAGGAAAAGGAAATGATATTCAGATGTATGAGGCATATAGAACTCCAGCCACCCACAACCAAGCCAGAGCTACACCCAGACATATAATAATCAAGATCCCAGAAATTCAATATAAGAACAGAATATTAAAAGCCACCAGAGAATTGAAACAGATCACCTATAAAGGAAAGCCCATCAAAAGACAGGATACTTATGTGTAGTAGAGAACTACTCAGCTATAATGAAGGAAAGCCTTGAGGCTCTTGTGGGTAAAGGAATACAATCTGGGATCAACCCCAGAAATGAGAAGTTTCATAACCACATAGGTAAATAGCAGGTTGCCCCCACCAATTTAAAAACTGAGGGGTTTGGTGGGACCCAAAATGTGCAGTGCACCCTGTGGGAGTGAAAGGGGAGGGGTTGTCTAAAAAAAGAAGGCAGAAGATATTGTTAATAGTGTATCAGGATCTAAAACCCACATTACTCACACCACTCTGTTTAGATGGATTATATTCTGTTCCAGTTTGTCTGCTTGTACTAGAGTTGAGGGCACAGACAGCTATCCCAAAAATAGCAGGATATAGTATGGTAATCATCTTTAATTTCCTATTAACTTAATCTGAAGGCCTGTATAACTTACACTGTTTTATCATGACTGATGCTAGTTGAATCTGGTTTGTTAGACTGCTATTTTGTATTGGCAGATTTTATTCAAATCTGTTATGATTGATAGTATCAAGTCTGAGGGTATAGGCAACTACACTGAAGATGACAAGATTCACTAGGATACCCACTCTGGTTTGATTATTACGTGCTTTTGAAGTTTTCAATGTTTCATTTTTATTAATATTGTTATATACTGCTATATTCAATTATACTATGCCTGATGATATGGACAATTCTATTGAAGACAAAAAGAGAAAACAGTAACAATTATAGGTCACCTTATACTGTGGTTTTATATGACTTTTTCATTTCATGTTTTTCTAGGCATTTGTTTTGTTTTGTCTTGCTATGATTTGTTTTTCCTTCTAATACAGAAAATATAGAAATACATATAGAGACTCATGCATGCATAGAACTTATAAATAGTTTATGAGAACTGATTGTATAGCGCATGATGAAATGAACAACTACTTTGAAGAAAAACAGACACTAACTGTACCCAGTACTGATTCCATAGTGTCATGATGTGAAATCCAGCAGTACTATTATTCTTTGTTCAGAGTGATTTTAGCCTGTTTTGTTTTGTTTAATTTCAACATACATGAAAGTATGGACAGCTATTTTGAAGAGAATGAGACACAGTGACAGCCATTGTTGACTTCCTATTGTCTGGTCTTGAAGACCTAAAATGCCTTCCTTATCCTATTCAGATCAGTTCTTTACTAGGCTGTTTCATGTAAATTCTCTGTATGTGAAGATATGGACAACTATTTGGAAGAAAACAAGAGACAATATGATAGATAGTGAAGATCTCTGATTGTCTTGCTTTGAAATTTATGTTTCTTACATTGCTTTCTTGTGTTGTTTTGTTGTGTTTAGTTTTACACTCTTTAAAATAAAAAAAAATTTTTAAATCTTAAAAAAAAAGAAAGGAGGGGAGGGGTATGGTGAAAAAAGAAGAATCAAGATATATCACATACAGGTACAAATTCCCTATGATGAAAGTGATCATTATGTGTATCTAAAATGTATCAATAAACTTAATAAAATAAAAAATAGAATAAAAGAAAAATGACTGTTGGCAATAGAGATCACTGAAAAATTTAGAGCAATGAAAGGACACAGGTAATCTTTAGGTAGCTATCTTCACCTTGAGGGGGTGAAAAGCTTGATGTGAACTGTTTTAACATTGGGAAGGAGTAACAAATATCTGAACATAAGTAATGTTAGTCTTAGTAAAAAAGGGAGGAGGTAAATTGAGACTGACTAGATTGAAGAAAAGTAGGATATTATATAAAGGTGAGTCATATAGGGAAAAGTTATGAAAGATTTTAATGTCTGGGTATTTTGTTGCTTTTCCTTCTAGGTTACCTGGTTCTAGAAGCCTTATGCTTTGTCTTTGAGCTATTTTATGCTATAAATTCACAAAACTGAGAGCAATGCAAATGAATAGGTCTTATTGATGTGCAAGTAATTCTGTCTAGTTGACACTTTATTTTCCTATGCCTCTCAGCATTTTGCTTTATTTGTCAGTTCATTTCAGTATTCCTCAGTGCCAAATATGTACATGTACTAGTCTTGTTTGAAATAGTTATTCCTTGCTTTCTTGGACCAGTGTACCATATGATTCACCTTTATGTGATATCCTACTTTTGCTGCCTTATATCATTAAAGCTACATCTTTGTTCTCATTGTTCCAGATTGACACCTTTGAAAGGTGATCCTTTCTGAAAGCAGGTAGTTCTGGTTCATCAGAGTCTCTATAGAATTGCGATTCTGTTTTTGTTTTGTCTTGTTAGCTTGGTTTTTAAATTAATTCTCCTTTCCATCTCATCTCCAAACCCATTTATTTCCTGGCTATAATATGACAGGTACCAAAATTGCATAGCTGTATAGCACATTTTCTGGAAGCTAGCCCTGTCTAGGAGGAAACAGTAGGAGGATAAAAGGGCATGGTAATAGAACAAATTTACTACAAGTACCTAACCATGCAGTCTAAGAAGAGAAGGAGCAAAGATCTGTGTGGAGTAAGTGGAAAGTAGAGACAACCTACTAACATAAGGATTAGGTATTTAAGGTTAAACAAAGAAGTCCACGCGAAAAAGGAATAATGCACAGGTAGAGCAGTGGGACAGTATATCCCATTATGAAAAGGTCAACATTCTGAGTTACAGCCATGTTCCAAACTAAACATTCTGAGTTACAGCCATGTTCCAAACTAAACACAAAAGCTATGTAATTTGATATCCTTCTATGAAAGCAAAGTATTTATCATGTATTTCATGGTTCTAGGCTTTAGAAATTCAAAAGAATTACCAAACTACAATTATTTTCTTTTTTTTTAATTTTTATTTGAAAGAGAATAAAACAAAAGAGGGCAGTACAGAGCAGATCAGAACAGGACAACATAGGCAACACAGTACTTTACATTAAGTCAACTGGACATCAACAGTAGCTAACACCATATCTCTTACTCTGCTATAGTTGAGCATAGTTTCAAATACAATCATATCAAACATAACACAATAGTATAAAGCCATGCATAGAGTGAAAGAATTACGGGGCTTTCTGAACTGAATAACAGAAAATGATCAATGGGTACTATAATATCCCATTTATGATAAAAAAAAAGTTTTGTTTGAACTATCATACATATTCAAATTCCAATAAGACACAATGTGATAGATAGAACCAACGGTAGTAGAACAAAAGAAGCATGGGAGGACTTCTAAGAAGGATGATATTAAATTAGCAACAGCTGTCATAATGTTTTGTTTTCTTCAAAACAGCTGTTCATATCATCATGCATGATATAGTCAAACAAAACAGGATAAAACCATTCCAACTGATGATTGAAAACTTTGAAAACTTCAAAGCTATGAGATGGGGACTCATGCTTACCATAAAGTCTTATATACTCTTATCAAAACTCATACTAGGGAGACTATATGGTATTTACCCTTGTGAGTTTGGTTTATTTCGCTTAAGAGAATGGTCTCAAGTCATGTCTATATATTTATAAATATCTCTATGTGATCATTCTTTATAGCTGAGTAGGACTCCATTGTATAAAAATGCCACAACTTTTTTATCCATTCCTCAGTTGATGGGCACTTAGGTTGTTTCCAAGATCTGGCTATTACAAATTGTGCTGCTATAAACATGGGTGCACATATATCACTGTGGTATGATGTTTTCAGTTCTTCTGGGAATATGCCTAGAAACACAATAGCTGGGTCAAATGGGACTTCCAAACCCAGCTTTGTGAGGAATCTCCAGACTGACCTCCACAGTGGCTGCACCAGTCTACACTCCCACCAACAGTGTAGAAGAGTTCCTTTATCCCCACAGCCTCTCCAACACTTGTTGTTGGTAGAGTTTCCTATCTTGGCCATTCTTTCTGGAGTGAGATGGAATCTCAGTGGGGTTTTAATTTACATTTCTCTCATGACTAATGATGATGAACATTTTTTCATGTATTTATTTGCCATTCCTATTTCTTCATCTGAGAACTGTGTATTCATTTCAGATGCCCATTTTTGGATTGGGTCTTTGAATTTTGATGGTCTGATTTTTTTTAATTCTTTATAAGTTCTAGACAGAAGTCCTTTGTCTGAGGCGCTGTCCATGAAGATTTTTTCCCAATTTGTGGGTTTTCTTTTCACTCTGCTGGAAACCTCTTTGGACATGCAGAAACTCTTTAATAAGATGTGGTCCCAGTTATTGATTCTGGGAAGTACTTCCCGTGTACTTTGGTTCTTGT
>PVJX010029268.1:0-22293 GCA_004027295.1 Dolichotis patagonum
GTCCGAGAGGTTTGGGTCCCAAAGCCACTTATCACTCTTAAGTTATGTTTTGTTTCATCATCTAGCAGGTGTTGAATTGTTACTTTCTGGTTCCATGTTATTTTTAAGAGATGGTTCCTTTTGCAATCAATCACAAGCTGCAAACCTGTCTTCAAGGTTTGAAAGTCTATCTTCAGTTTCTTTCCAGTGGTTTTGCCAGCTTTCAATGGAGTTTTTAATTTCCTGTATATCTCTTTGAATCTGTCTCATGTATTCTAAATATTTTTATATTGTTCATTCAAGCTTTCCCTCATTTTCCTATACTCTTCTGTTTTTTATCTGTCTTCTTTAGATGTGCTCCACAACCCTTTTATTATTTTTTCATTTCTTCTTTTACCTGAGATAGCATTTCTATTCTAATTTGTTTTGCAGCCTCATGAAGTTGTTTCTTTATTTCAGTTGCCATCACTTCAGAAATTTCAGGTGTGCAACTCCTAATCTCTTCTCTGTTTACATCTCCTGGACTTGCTCTGCTTGGGTTGGAAGCCAGAGAGTGCCTTTTGCTTCTTCATCTTGACATCTTCCTGGGTTCTTCCAGACATCCCAGGCACTTTCCATGCTGGCTACAATTTCTCCAAAGCGTGACTGATTTGTTCTCCTGGCCAGTGCTTGTTATGCATCTGATGGTGGCCCATGGGTGTGCTGGTGCAGGGCTGGCTGCTTTTCCCAGCCTGTACTTGTGAGCCAATAGTCATAAGTCTTCTAGTCCTCACACACTTCAAATGAGTTATGAATACAGAAGGGAAGACTTTGGCCAATTTTATACCAGTGTGCCAGGATTAAGCAGAATGAAATCCATTTATTTTGGGAGTTTCCTTAATTAGCTTAATAGTGATAAGCTATTATGCCTTTATAAGTGCTGACTGAAAAAGCTGACCACGTTTATGCCTGAGGCTGAGACCTATATTTACACTGAGCATTAATTCAAGATATTTAGTTATCTTCAATTTATCATACTGTCTCTGCCTCGTGAAAATGCCTATTATTCTGTGTGTCTTTCAGTAAGGGCAAACTAAATTGCACCTAAATCCATTCAAGCATTGTGTTCTTCCAAGTGCTCTTCTATAGGCACATTAAGTACACAGATTTCTTCAACAGTGAACAGATAACAACAGTTTATGGTATATTTAATGAGAGAGAGAATAAGATAAATCCCTCCAGTCAATGTCTAGTATAATCAGAGTGATATGATTGTCACTCTGTGGTCTAACATATGACTCCTTTTAATGGTTCCTACTAGAAAGAATCTGACTTTAACTTATTAACGCTGACACCATTTACCAAGAAAATTTTTCCATTTCTCTTTTCTTCTGTCCTATTTTACAATGGTTTTGAATTCCAAATTAGCCTTTTTTGGGGGGAAAGAGCTCCCAGGGAATCAATATAGGTATCTATTTTATTTTGAGCTGAGTTTAATGGAAATTTTAAATATGGTCAACTTCCAAAATAATATAAATACTGTAAGATCCATTTATATAAGCCTAACTCTTGATTCTAATATAACTTTATTTAAAATGGTTAAATGTTTGCTGTTCTTCTATCTTAAATGCCTATAACCCAGATGTTAATTAGAGATCCCTTGAAAATCTGGATATAATTGTCTCAGAGTGCTGACAATTCTCCAATTCATAACGACTAAAATCTTCATGATTTCTGTACATCCTATGGGGTGTAGTTTTTCTTTGTGTGTGCTCTGCTTCCAGCCTTTGCACATAATACTGGTGCATATATTTAGTCTTTTCTCTAAATTTCATTTTAAAAAAGCCCTCTACTTACTCTGCGTAGAGACCTGGCATTAAGCAAGTGGACAATGAACATGGAGACCACCGGGTTTGTGTCTATTGCCTGAAAGAAAACAAAGGAGAGGAAGGTAGTAGAGGAATAGGGAGAAATCTGTTCAGAATGTGGGAAACATCCTGAAACTTGGGGCGGTGCCGAGTACCAGGTAAATTTGATATAATGAATATGCAGGATAAAACTTCTGAATATGAAAAGAAATAAGAGCAAAGGATGTGGGAGAAAAGAGAAAGAGGAAAGAGGGTGAGAGAAAGGAAAGAAGTGGGGAAAGAAAAGGAAGAGGAGGGAAGGACGAAATAAAGGCATAAATAAAAAGGAATTCACAGGGTTTGCATACACGCTGGGAAAGCAGGGGTCGTGTAAAACTGGGGACAAGCCACTAACAAGCAGAGTCAGGGTCCTTCCAAGGTAGACTAACACTATAACAGTTATTAAGGAAAATCTAGAGGGTGGGGGATAACATAAACTATATCTGTAAGTACAAAGTAAATGTTTTCATAAAATTATTTTCAAAGTATTTCTACTTATGTCTGACAGAAATGGTCTTTATTATCTATAATAGTCATATATATTTCAATGAATTTGCTTAACTCATAGCCACTGTTTCTCAAGATTATTTACTGGTGATTTATTCTTCTTTGTATGCTATACTATTCAGCAAATATTTGGGCTGCTGATCATTCAATAATGTAACACTGAGCTGTGACACCTGGTTACAGAACACCTGTTTTCTGAAATACAACTGGTGGTAGAAAGGGACAGTAAGTACATCACTGTAGAGAGTGAAGTCCTTCCTTCATCCTTTTGATTCACATAATGTTAAGTTCACTGTACAAACATAATGGAAAAGACACTGGGTTTATTTCAACAATTATATGAATACAATCCTTTGGAATTCTAGATTGTAAAACCTCTTACTTGAAAATGTATAATTCAACCTATATACTCTAATTTTAACTCAGTACTCAGAATTTGCTACTCTTGAAATACATAACCTGGTTTTTTTTAAATCAATGAATTTGATCATATTTTGGAACCTCATTTCTTTCTCAGTGGAGTTGTCATGACAACAGGGAAGGGTGCTATGGGAAGCTATCATTTCAAACTTCTGCTGCAGTTATTCTTGTGTGTGGTCGAGACAGAGAAAATAATACAATGGTGCTTCGACTGACACTTGAAGTTAATGTGCATTATGCTTGTGTAGTGGTCCTGAAGAATCATTGTAAATAATGCTGGCCTTGTCCTATTTCTCTAGTTCAGGTTTACTTATCCTGATTCCATCCCAGTTTAGTGACTGATGAAATTATTTTTATATAAACAGTATTGTGTTACTTCTTGGCTCTTGAAACAAACATGGTGGGTGATATGACATTCAAACAATTTAATTTGCAAAGTGGTTATATTAGACATTTGCATTAGTGAAACACATTCCATATAAATATGGGTTTAGCTTTTATTATAAATTCTTTCCACCAATGATATGGCTTTAAGCTTACAAATATATTTTATGTATTAACTTTCAGACATTTCATTAATGACTGGTATTTTTGTTAAAGTTACCCATATCTGATATGTAAAAATGGCAATTTCTAAGGTCCTAGACAAACTGTGAATATTTTCATTTTAGTTAGAAGCTTGGAATTTTTTTTTTGTTTGGTTTTTGGCGAGTTGGACCAATTTCCTCTAGAACTAGGCTCATCTGTTTGGCAATGCACTTTGTAGGCTGGGCTTTTTAGGATTGATGACAAATTTTATGAAGGGTACAGTGTGACGAGTAAAAGAAGATCAGTTTACAAGAAGTGCTTATTAGTATTTAAATTGGATAACAGTATGCAAGAGAGGCATTTTCTGGTTCCCTATCAAGTAATAAAGAGATTCTATTTATGGCCTATAATTTATTGTTTGGGGTGAGTTGAAAATGAGTAATAGCTCTGTTTTTATTTTGAAAGGCACAAAAATAATAAATAAATCTTAATATACAGAAACAGTGTGTTTATAATGGTTTCTCTGCTTTTGTTCATTATAAAATGTGAACAAGGCAAATTGTGCACTGTCAACTGCTACTGAATATTGTCCTGCCTTCCCCTTGCCCTGGATTCATGTTTTGAAACCCAAATGCCCAGTACCTTAGAGAGTGGCTGCATTGAGAGAAAGGACCTTTAAATAGAGATAATGAAGGTTAAATAAAGTCATAAGGATGGGGCCCTAACCCAGTATGAGTGGTTTCCTGAAAGAAGAGGAAGACACACCAGCATCCTGTGCACACATAGGATCTTCAAGCCAGACTAAAGTCCACACTTTCAACACCTTAATACTGGACTTTCAGCCTCCAGAAATATGAGAAGGTAAATTTTAAATGTTTAATCCACCCAATAAAATAAAATAAAATATTGTGGTAGTTTATTATAGCAACCCCTGCAACCTAATATACCAATTCAGAGCAAGTAAGATCAACTCAGATTCCTTTCATTTGGAGGGACCTTCTCTTTGAGTACCTTAACACACAGCCTAAAGGCTTTCCTATTCGCTGTTCCTTATTCATCTCTGCCAAGTGAGAGCAGAAGAATAAAAGCCAAGTAGGTTTCTCTATCTTAAAGGATGAGGGTTAAGAGCAAGAACATCCTCTGGGTCTTTGTCCATCCCGTCATCTCTGGAATCTAGAGAATTGCTGTGGCAGAGGAGCAGTTCAAACAACATAGACCTGCAAAGTGACTTTATAAAATAAGTGGAATTCTTAAAGTCTGCCTAAACTTGGGAAGGTCTAAATTTGAAGAAAAATGGCATGGGGCCAAGAGGGAGTGCTCCGTGCTAGTAACTTAACTAGGGTGTCTAACATTTGCCATAGCTCTATGAGGTTCTTGATGTGTTATATGCCAATTCCAAGGGAAGTGGATGGACAGTCTGCCCACAACACTTCTGGGAACATAAAAAGGGAAAGGATACAAAGCAAATAATACAAGAGAAAGAGCACCTTCCAGCATAGGAAACACAGAAAAAATATTTCTGTACTGACTGTGCAAATGAGGCAACTTGTGGAGAGAAAAGCCATAGATGTACTATAGCTACATCAACTGTAATCTCTGAAGGTATTTGTAGAAAAGTCCTCCTCTCATCTGTTGCATTTTAGTCCTGGATTGTATTTAGATGTCTTCAGTGAGTCATCTTTGTGTCCAATCTCTGCATGATTCCTGTTACCTCAGTCTGAACAAACATCAGTTAGGAAATTTCCCTCAAAAGTCTAACTTGCATGGCTGGACATGGTAGTGTATGCCTATAACCCCAGCATTTGGGAGACAGAGGCAGGAGGATCACTGAGAGTTCAAGGCCAGCCTGAGCTAAAAAGCAAGACTTTGTCTTGATAAACCTAAAAAGAAAGAAGAAAGAAAGAAAGAAAGAAAGAAAGAAAGAAAGAAAGAAAGAAAGAAAGAAGAAAGAAGGAAGGAAGAAAAAGAAAGAAAGAAAGAAAGAAAGAAAGAAGAAAGAAAGAAAGAAAAAAAGAAAGAAGAAAGAAAGAAAGAAAGAAAGAAAGAAAGAAAGAAAGAAAGAAAGAAAGAAAAAGAAATGACTCTTTCACTGTAAATTAAAATCAAGGAGGATGTTCAGGAAGTGATGCACTCAAGATCAAACTATCTTCCAGACTTGAAGGAGGTACAGACATTTACAATCCTGATAACTAGCTATGGCTATATAATCTCTCTCCAAAGTAACATCCACAACCACTGTAGAGGAGTTGTCACCTCTTGTCAACGCCAAAGATGCAACGACCAATGGTCAAACCAGCAAAATGTCATTGTCACTACTGTTATCCACAACTGTCACTTCTGAGGGATAAGAGGAGTGCCAGATAGAGGGATTCAAAGAAAGAAAGAATTCAGGATGTGTGACAGATGAATTGAAATTAAATAGCTTTGTATTTGGTGGTACACTTATTTAGGAATAAATTTCATTCTTTTATAAAGCACCTATACTATTATAACTTAGCTTCTAGACTAATGGGAACCAAAGGCTCACTGAAATCTTTCCATTGCATTATCCCTATCCCTCGGTCAGAACCTGATTTAGATTTTTTTGGGGGGGAGTACATCATGCACAGTGTTTGTCAGGTGCTGAGGGCCTCCTGAGCAAGAGTGTTTAATTCTGCTGGCCAGTACATTTATTTCTCAAATAAGTTTTGTTTAACATGTGGCCTGCCCTAATGTGCTCTTGGGCTATATTCTAAGGATTCAGCGATGGACACAAAGTCTTGGCAGTACACCATTCCCTTAGAAAAAAACTGCAAAAACTTCCAACAGTCCGTTTTAAGATTTCTCATAAGTCACTCTCATCTTCTGCTTCTCCACTTCTTCACTAGAATGTGCATATGAAACTTTCCAAAGAGCAAGTCTATATTTAGTAGGTATCTTTCCAATAATTATCTTGAACTACTGAGTCACAAGTCCTTCATGAATATTTAGAAAAGGGACTAGTGACACCAAATTCACAGAGCCTAGAACATACCATAGTTGACTCGTGTGTGAATTAATGAAATAGAGAGTTCATAGATTCATGAAATAGTTTTAGATAAATCAATTCCAGGACGTGTGACACCTCTTACTGACACTGGTTCTTATCACTGACAGTGTCAGAGTGGTGTCCTAGGCTTGTGCCTCAGATATGAGAAGCTAGTGAATGACTGCCTTCTTCTAACCAATAAGCTTCCTGTGTAGACTTTGGACCAACTTTCTCCCTAGTACCATTGTGCTAAGGAAATATCAAAATATCAACTACCCCAAACACAAATCCTGAGAACTGTATAAAATCTTTAGTAAACACATTCTAGAAAATAAACTATTTTGGTATCTTTTAAATGACAAAGATGAAAAGGTAACTGTTATTTTATACAAGCTCTTTAATATGCAAAATAAACCAAAGAAAACCTCATTTTCATCATTAAGTTTCTGAACTTTGTAGCTAGCCACTGACCTGCTTGTGCATAATTACTAGGATTGCCTAGCATTGAAAGAATAGACAATATTCCCTATCATCTTTCTCAACATGGCCCTCTTCTGTCATTCCATCTTTTCTCTCCTTGCCTTTATCTGAAACAGTTTCTCCCAGTGTGGTAACTATTCCTACTTGCCTGGTTCTGCTCACACCACATATCTGGAAAGATTTTCTAAGCTTTCCAGATAGAATGTTCCTTAGAAAGCTACCCTCTGAGGATTAGAACTACTACCTTCCCACTAACGGAGCATAGCATGCTATCTAGCCTGGCTCCAAAGTCTTACAGTTATTGTTCTCTATATGACATATCACCCTGCCTTGTGACATTTCTTGTCTCAAAACTAACTGCCACTATTTTGACATCTGAGTGGTTCAGCTTCCAAAGTGTATAGGTCCTAATCCTTCTTAGTCCAAAGCTCTCTGAAACCAAAGAACTTTTATTGCCCTCCACAAAAACCAATCATTACATCCTAGTACTTAATATGCATTTTAAAGTGTATGCACTCATCATATCATTAAAATACAGGAAGGATTACATTTTCATATGCTGAACATTTATTTAATGAGAACTTCAACAATCATATTTTTAGGAGTAGATTGTGAAAGAAATGTGAATATTTAGAGTACAGGGATAATGTCTGTTTAGTGTTCTTCATATGGTATTCAGAATTGTCTGGTATAAGTGGGTATGGGCTTGGTCAATTATTTGAGGTAATGTAGATTAGATTTTATGGAGAAATATTTGGTGAGGAATATGTGTAGGACACTTAAATCCAGAGGCAAACAAGCACTGAAAATAATTTATTTTAGCTGAAAATAAGTAAAACTACCACCTGCATCCTGAAGTAAGTCATCAGATAAATTCATCTTTGTTCATTGTTAGAATGGGGTAGTCAATAAGTCTTTTGGATCACATTGCTTCTGCTATATGCAACACTGGGTTTCTTTATAGATATGTTTGCATCATTTCTACAGCTTTCCTTTA
This sequence comes from Dolichotis patagonum, assembly GCA_004027295.1. NCBI lineage: Eukaryota > Metazoa > Chordata > Mammalia > Rodentia > Caviidae > Dolichotis > Dolichotis patagonum. The sequence goes on from PVJX010029268.1 coordinate 7,805, forward strand.
TGATTATAAATCTTAAGATCAATATCTTATTTCTGCCTGTGTAGAATATTATGGGTGTAACACATAATAAATGTTCAATAATAACTGACTCTATTCAACTGATTAAACCATGAAATCTGAGCTTCCCTATTTTAAAAATAAATGATCATTTATAAGAATAATAGGCATTGTTTGAAAGATATTAGTAAGTGCCTGGAATATAATTGATACTTTAAAAACACCTGTAGGAGAAAGGAATGGTGGAGAGGAAGAAGAAATAAGGAGAGGGAATGATATACTCTATGGCTCCATGGTGGTGAAGAAGCTGCAGGGGTCTGCTTGCATTTTAAAGGTCCTAAAATGTACCATCACTCCTAGTACATAGTACCCTCTAGCATATAAACTATACACTAATGATATTAAAATTAACTCAGTCTGTTGTCAAAGATGGGTACAAACAGGGTACATAAAATTTCATAATCAAGGGATAAAGTGCTCTTAGTAATTTGCTTTCTTTTATTCAGCTAATAATGGAAAAATACAATATCAGATCCACCGCCCAACTACTTAATATCAGCACAGCTATTTTCTTTCAAGTTCCAGAGCAGAACATCATTAAAGGCAGCCATATTTTACTAACAGAAAGGATGTTTAAATGTTTAATAAATAACATTTTGCATTAGAGGGGAAAAATCAACAGAAAAAAATGCCAAAGTGGTGAATAGCTGTTGTAGAGTATTAAAAGCCAAAACATGCTGAAATTTGTAACTATGCCCAGAGCCACATTTAAGCAAAGGAATCATTACTTTTACTTTGAAGAAAAAGAGCTTCTAAATTAGCAAATTCAAGAAAATCAGCTGAACTTTTCTCTAAATTATTTGGCAAACAACACATTTAGTAATATTTTACACACAAATGCTGCCGCCATTTCAAGGTGCTTAAAATATTTTGCAAACATCAATCTGTTTCAGAATACTATTATTAAGCAAATATAGAGTCCGTATCATTTTGTAGGAATGAAATCTGATGTCCCCAGTAATCAAATTATGAAGCAAGCCAGAGCTAGAGGCCCTGAGCAGCCCCACCTCCCTCTATCCCTATCCTGCACTGAAATAGAAACTGCTTTTCCTACCTGAGACTTCTCTGGAAAGGTTTAAAAAAAAAAAAGCCAACCTAGGCATCTCTAGTTGCCACTCAGGAATAGATCAATTCAAAAGGTGAGATTAAGGACATTTTCATTTGGAAAACACTACAGCTGGCTTTATAGATAACAATTGTGACTGATAAACATGGTTCTTACAGATCACTACCGTTTCCCACAATTCCTCTGAACCTTCTAAGACTCAAAGGAAATGACTGGCAGGCTCTTTCCCATCATTCAGTCAAAGAGAAATCTGAAAAGTTCTTTCAAGATTGAATCCTTGCAAACATCCACCATTTGTGCTCAAGACACAGGATAGTGGCCATGGCCACTCCCATTCCTTCTTCCCCTATCAACCCTCACAGAGATCCTTACTCCTGGTGATTCTGGTTTTAGCTGTATTGACCCTACAGGAGCTCACTGTAGCTCACAGCCCTGTGAGTCTTTGGTAAGAGCTTCATCGTCCAAGTGCTCTCCAAAAGGCAACCAATGATACCTAACACCTGAGCCATCTGGACCAGGTCCTGTCACTCTCACACCCACCTAAGTCCATAGAATCAAATCTGCCTGTGCAATGTGCCTTAATTGGGTGATGCAACTCTTGAAGTTGACTTCATTATTGGTGAGTTCCAGAACTTCCATTCTTCCACCTATCCATATTTTCTGTACCTTTTTCTGTTTGTATTTAGAATTTTTTAGTATTTTAGTAATTTTTTTTCATATTTCAGCACTTTAGTATTTGATCTGTGGCTTCCAGATGACAAGATCTTGCATCTAAAGTTTTGTAATATGAAAACCTTAGATGAAGTTACAAGTATCAATCACCCCACTATAAACATAGAGGATCAGTTTATTTACTGGGTATGCATATTGCTCCAATTTCTAGATTACCTAAATTTCTGACTTTTGTTCTTATAATAAGCAAAGTCCAAGTGAGATTTATTTTAAGATATTGATAAGTGGTTTCTAAACTGTAGCTTCAAAAACTTAACCCTTATCTCTCAACCTTACTCTGCACAATTACATTTCTAACTTTAGAATAGCACTGTCATTATTTAAATTTGCTGTAATACATTTTGCTATTTCTCTCTTGTACAACTTCTTTGCTTCAGAACTGTCCTTCTCTCCCTCTTGATTCTGAGTTTCCAAGGATATTTACTATGTATTCTTCTCTCCCAAGACCTAGGACAGTGCTAGGATTTGGTGCTTCCTCAGCAGATATGTGTTGACAAACCCACTAACTGTGGCAGTAAGTTTAAAGAATGACTAGTACACTCAGTAGTACACTAGTACATTCACTAAACACCTGTCAACATGCCATGTATATTTTCCATTGTGTGTGCTTTTGAAGTTACAGCCAATGAAAAGCAACCAATTGATGGGGATAATGGTGAATGATGAGTTTTCATCAGCATGGGTTTAGCAAGGCTCTCACCATAAGTTCTCCCTTCAACTACTTCTCTGAGATCCAACAGAAAGAGGAGAGAAGAGTATGAACAAAAACTGCAACCCCCTCCAAATGCATATTAAAGCCCAAATATATAGTGTCCCAGAATGCAAATGTATTTGGGGTTAGGATTTTGAAAGAGGTACAGTAATGGGGTTAAAATGAATTAACTAATGTGGGGCTTAGTCAATAGGACTGGCACCTCACAGATGCAGGAAATCTGCAAACAGATATGAGACAGAAGGAAAATGATGCACAAATAGGAAGATGATAACTGTACACTACACAAGGCCAGGAGAGAAGCCTTGGAAGAAATCAAGAATAAGTAAATTTCTCTCATGTAAGCAACACAGTCTGTGATTCTTCATTAAGGCCACTCAGTCTGTGACTTCATTACAGAAAACTAGTTTAGGAATGCATGGGCTGCTTTAGAAAGTCCTGGTGCTCCATGACCTGAAACATTTCAAAAAAGAGAGAAGATGTAAAAAAGAACATCATAACTGCCTACTGTAAGTGTAAGTAAAGTGCTAGGTCTTTCACGAAAATATCCCAAATAACACTTTATCTCTTCCAAATAACCTTATCATGTTTCATTATTAAGACTCAGAGATAAAGTCTGAGTCTTAAGTTTCTAGGGGTAGCTAGATGATTCATTTCATAAACCGAACTTCCAAATGTACAAAGTGCATGTTTTTTTTAGACTGCTATGACCTCACAGGCTACAGAGTGTGGCAGGAAGTTCTCGCGTCTGCAGCAAGAAGACTTCTCCATGCATACTTTGGAATGCAGATGAGATCATTAACTTCTGTAACATCTTAAAAATTATACAACTTGCAAGAAAAGAAAGAGAAAGTGAGGGAAGGAAAGCTAACAGAAGAGTAGGAGAAGAAGGAAAAATCCAAAAGGTATCTTGCCCAGAAGTTCTTAAGAACTAGAATAAACTAAAACCAAAACATAAATATCACTCCTGCCAAGTTCATTCTCTACCAGTAATTTTCTTAAAAAAATAAAAAAACCAAGAGCCAGTTATCTGCACATCTGACCTCTAACTATAATCTGTGGCCTTGGAGTTCACCATCCAAACTTGATTAAAATCCGTGAGTCAAATACACTGGAGATGCTGCTTTAATATTTCCATTCAATTTCACTAACTTTCTTGTAGCATATTCTATATACTGAGATAATAATAGCCATGATTTACTGAAATATATGACAGGAATGATGATAAATAATTTTATGTGTCAACCTGACTGGGCTGAGGATGTGCAGAGAGCTGGTAAAGCATAGTTTAGGAGTGTCTGGAGGGAGTTTCCAGAGGAGAAGAGCACAAGTCGTAGACTAAGTAAAGGAAACAATCTTTGCCTATGAGCATGGGCTCATCCAATCTGCTGAGGGCCTGCACTGACCAGAAAGGAGTGGAAGATGCATTCTCTCCCCGTTTCAGGAATCCCCTCCTGCCCCAGCAAAGTCAGAGACCATTTTTATTTTTTTAATTTTAAAGAGAATAAAATAAAAGAGGACAGAACCAAGCAGATCAGAACAGGACAATGTAAGCAACACAGAAATTCACAATAAGACAGCCGATATGAACAGTAGCTACCATAATGTCTCTTTCTTTGAAATAGTTGAGCATGGCTTCACATACAATAATATCAAACATAACAAGAGCTCCTGTTTTTTGAGTCTTCAACCTCAGAATGAGATTTGCACCAGCAGCTATTCACACTGAGTCACACCACCAATTCCATAGGTCTCCACTTGCAGTTGGCATGTTTTAGCACTTCTCACCGGGGCCGGTTCCCGTAATAAATCTCGTCACATATAAGCCGCTTGGGTTTTGATGCTTCATTACAGCAGCTTACAAAAACTGAAGCAGCAGAGTATGGACTCCCAGGAAAATGTACAATGTATAGCGCTGTAGATGGTCTGTTTTGTTACTCCGCGGCGCTGGACAGCAGTGGTGATGGCCCGCAGTTCCCAGCCCAGGAGGAGGAAAGACAGCAGGTGCTCCGCGGTGTGCTACGGTGCTGTACGGCAGTGCTCCGCAGGTTAGGCGAACTCGCTGCATTTTTTTACTTCCCTACGTTCAATCTAACAGTATATAATCCCATTCTAAGCCAAAAAGCATTTCATTTCATTGTACATCCATTACAATGTATTGCATTTTCCCTTTCTGAGCCTCTCTCAGTTTTCCAATTTCCCCACAATCTTAGTGATTATAAATTTTATTAATTTTAACATTAGACTAAAACATGCCCCACAGCTTTCTCAATCAAACTTGGATTCATTTGAGAGCTTTGGACATTTTCCAGTTGCTTTTTATAGATAACACTGCAGTGACATTTTCAAATATTTCAAATGTTTTTCTTTTAGTCTATTTCCTTAAGATAAATTTCAGAGCAAAAGGACGGCTGAGTCAATAGGGAGAAATGAAATGACTCTTGAAATGGTTCTTATGTTATTTACAAAACCATTGTGTGAACATACATGGCTATTAGATCCTAAAAGTGAAAAAATTCAAATACTTTACTGCCTTGGGTTGTATCATATTTTACAAAAAACTCTTTTTGTAACTGAATATGATTTTAAAGCTATCTTAAATTTTGTTTAAATTGTATGAAATAAATTTTCCTATATTCTTATGCATCTTTTTCCCTGAAAATGAAGGTTTATTGCTTCTAATATTACTAATGAACTAATTCTGCCTTCCTAATGCACTCTTAAGGGATACTCCCACCTATAGCACATTTATCAGGTTGTGAAAAATTGAAAGAAACTCAAATCCTGAGAATATTTGATTATTTTCCCAAAGATCCTTGGTTCCGAGGAACGGGGGAGGATTTAACAGCCACCACAAAGTGAGGAGTTAATGTCAGTTGCCTGTTTTCAAAGAGGGAGGATATAGTTTCACAATAATTTCAGAAGCTAAGTTTAAAGTCAAAAGAAACAAACAAAAAAAAGAGAAAGAAAACAAGATGACCATCAGTTAAAAAAGAACTTTCCTTTTGTTTTTTCTTCCCTTCTACTTTCTTTAGGTGAGTGGTTTAAGAGAATTAATGCAAACATCAGAACATGCTGTGTTGCACTGAATTCTCTCAGCCTTTTCTTCTAAAGTCCTTGACCCAGATGAAGAAAGATATGATTTCCAAATTCAATGAAAGCTTAAATAAGAGGGGAGGGGAAAACTGCTATCTCAGCTCAAACTCTGGTTTCTCTGCCGTGCTATGGTTGTAACTGTAAACTAGAACTTCCCTTAAAAACGCCTTCCTTTGTTCACCCAGCCTTCACAGAATCATCATGTGGGAAGAGACCTTGACATGTCATCTGCTACCTCAGCTCATATATTCTGAAGCAAAATTCAAAACAAGTTGCCTAATGGAAGTCTTTTTTCCTATTTGCCAATATATTTGTAATAATCTTATAAATGTAAAAGACATATGAATGTATAAAAAGATCCAATTGTCTATGTCTCACACACCTAAACAGGGTGTCTGAGGATTGTTACCTAGTGTCACTGATGGGATGTTTCCACCTCGTTCTGTTCTCAGTCCTCTTCATCTATCTTGGAGTCAGTTTATTCAAGTACCTACCATGCACATCTCCAAGAATCAAAACTCATCACACCCAAAATTGAAGCCATCTTTCCCTCCTAACTAGTTTCTGCAATTCTCTGTCCTCTTGTCATGCACCAAAATGTTCATTACCCAAGCCAGAAACCAAAGAGTCATTAGCAGTCCTGTTCTCTTTTCGCGCACAATGAATCTTGCCAATTCTACGTGAAAACAATCAAAACTTGTGAAGTCCATTCCCTCCTTTCCATGCTTACCACTACAGGCTTACTGTATATCCTTGTAAATTCCCAGAAAATCATTAAAAACCTGTCCTTACTGGTCTTCTTACCTCCAGCTGTGTCAAAAACTTTAGACACTACACATCTAATCATATGGCACATGACCGTCACTCTTTCCACCTCTCAATTCTTCCAGAGCTCTTGGTAACCAAGCAGAGTAGACCAGGGCCCTCATGAATTTGTACAGGCCAGTTTCCTTCTGCAGCATCTTTGTGGTTCCCCTCAAAATCCCTGATCCCAGCCCTGACTGTATAGAATTCCTTTCATCTCCTTGTCTAGGTCACACTTCAAGCATCTATGACTACCTGGTGCATTTTCTGTGGCAGATATACCCTGCTTACCTGATCTGCAGGGCCAGCACCCTTCAAGATTTGGTTGTGGTATTAATCCCACTTCTTATGAAGACCTTATTTCAAAATTAAAAAAAAAATAAGGGCTGTGGCTTCAGTTCAGTGGAGCTGCACTAGCCCAGGGTGTGAGACCTGGGTTCAATCTTCAGTATTAGAAAAAAAATAGTACAAGCAGGCTCCAAAACAGCTACAATATGTAATTGTTCAGCTAAACAAATTTCAGACCCTTAAAAAATAAATGATCCTAATTGATATCAGTAATATTCACTTAGTATTTCTTCTTTGGGGTACTCTGAGCTCCTTATTTAAGAAGAAAAACATCAATTCTACTCAGGTTTTAATAAACAAAGATCACAGAAATGTTGCCCAGTTATTCTCTTGACAGTAAAATATATTCCTGAGTTTTGCACAGCTATGATACAACTTCTAAGTATGAAAATCCTGAGGATAAAAGCGATACCTCATTAATATACATGTGAACTCTTCTGAAGGTGATTCCCAAACTCCTTTACTGAGTCAGCTGTACACTCTGAAAACCCTGGAGCCAGAGAAACCCTCTCAGTTTCTAAGAAACCTCTGGGTTCAGTTGGCCTCACACTATGCCTGGAACAGAGTCAGAGCTCAATAGAGTCTGTGAATGAAAGTTAGTGGGACACAGTTCTAAAATAGTAAGGAAGGAGTAGAAACCACAACCCTGATCTGCCCTGGCCCAGTCAGGGAAGCCTTCTCAGACTGTTGTAGACAGGCTGTCTGATGTCCACTTCCCGGAAATGCCCTTCACTATTTCCTACTAACTGAACCCTTGCTCACCATTCAGGTTCCAGGTGAAATCTTATTTCACAGCTGAAGTCATTCCACACCCTCATTCTCTCACCACCCAGGCCTTCTGTGCTCCAAGTTGCCTGGATTACTGTCTTCATACCCATGTGGATCTGAACATCAATGTCCTCATGGCATGTATTGTTAACAAATTTAAACAGTTAGAAATCACTTTCTTGTGCCAGGCTGTGTTCCAGTTGCTTTGCAATGGCATCTCACTGAACTCTCATATCAACTCTCCATTAAGTTTAACTATTATCCCCATTTTATAGCTGAGAAAGCCAAAACCTAGAGAGCTAGACTATACAATTTGGAATAAGGAAAATCTCATCAAGAGAAGGAAATTTATCACCTGAATGTTTACAACCACAGTTTGTACTTTATGACTTTGTATAATGCAGATTTTCCATTTAAAGAACAAAAGTGTGTATCTATTATTAAAACATAGAAAGGGACTCAATTTATTTTAGAAGTTTAGCTGAATTTCCTTTTATATAATTTCTCTTACATCTTAACATCTCAAACATATAGTGAATTATTGATCTTACTTTGAGAAAAACTAAAAGATAATAATTACTGTTGTTCTCAAGCCAAGAATATTCATGAAGATATGAGTAACGTATTAACTGCAAAAAGGTAAATCTTGCATTATAACCAAAAGTAAAAGGTAGATATAGTTGGCTTGTAAAATTTTTGACAAATCTCTATTTTCAACCAGGCCAGCCTGCTGTTTAATGGGAAGGGAGAGGACATCCCAGCCAAAACTGCTAATGTAGGGTCCATACACTCCTCTATCACCAGGGGGACCTGTCTCAGGGACATGAATAAATAAGCTAAGAGGACAAGGAGCAAGAAGCCATGAGTGGGCAAACTTTCTGCATGGGCCTTGGCCCCAAGCATTCAGGTGAAGCTCTGCACAAATACATTGTGAGGAAAAAGATAATGCACAGAAAGCAGAAAGATGGGTGAGAATACACACACACTGTGCTCCATCTACACATAAAGTAAGATGGCATTAGACACAATCCAGATGACCTCTAAGTCCTTGGGGATCCTGAAATTCCCAACTCGTTGCTTGTTTGTAGACACTGAAAGGTAGTCTCAACCTGAAGACACCTGGATTTGGAAAGCATCAAAAGAGTACCACCTCCCTTTTAATAGTTATAGCGTCACTCATCTGGGACAAGTCCTCATTTGAAAACTCCAGCAGCCTGTGAACAGGTGAAAAGTCATTATACATTTGTATTTGGTTTATCTAATGTTTCCCTATTACAGATTAGTTCACCCCCAAGTAAAAATAAGAAGAAGACCCAAATGGTGCTGAAGGAGATGAGTTCTGAAGTGGAGAAGGACTGCTCTAAGGGTGAGAAAGTCCCAGAAAGGGCATATCATTGGCTTCAAAATTTTTTCTAGGTTAGCTCTGTCACCATGTTAGGGTAGACCAGCCCGTGAATCCATGGTTAGAAATAATGGGCAGCTTCTCCCCAGGAATTAGTTTTAGTGAGAGAGAAATACTTCTTTATCAATCAGTACCTATTTAAAAAAAAGATTTGAGTCAGTTACAGATGCTGCACCAGTGAGCTAGGCAGTCAATTGCTTAACATAAGATAGAAGTTGAGCTCCTGCCCACTTGTCCCAGGTGTCCTGCCCACACCTGTATCCCAATCACTTGGGAGACTGAGCCAAAAGGATCACAAGTCAAAGTCAAGACTGGGCAACATAGTGGGACTCTGTCTCAAAAAATAAATGAATAAAAATTATTTGGATGAGTAGGGTCAGAGGTTGCAGACCAGCATTTGTCATTACTGGGAAATGATGACCAAGCAAGAAAGTGCAAGCTCTCGCATCAGGCTGGACAGTCACACATGGAAAGACCAACCCAAGGGATAAAATTACTAAATAGTAGAAATACTGTCACTAAGATGCTATTCAAGGTTTGCCTCCGGGCACATGGTCAGGGTCTAGACACAGTGAATGCAAAAGATCTGCATTCTAATACGTCTAATGACCAAACTGGTAAGCCAGATTTCCGTGATGACCTTGTGTGGGTTTGTTCTGAAGTCCACCAGAGCATTTGGTTGGGCAGAAAATGAAGGGGCCTGAAAGTGCACTGTTCACAAATCCAGGTCAGAGACCAAGCAAACAGAGTAGGAAAAAGGAGCTGACAGCCACTCTGTGTACTCTCAGAGCAAGAACCAGGGGTTCCCTGGAGTGTTCTGCAGTTTGCACTCTGCACAAGGGCACCTGGTCCACGTGGGCAGGGGCAGGAGCTCAACTTCTGTGTTTTGTCAAGCAATTTACTGCCCAGCTCGCTGGTACAGCTTCTGTATCCTAACTGGTCTGCTCAAAGTGGGTGTTTTTTAAAATAATTGACCCACTCAGCAGGAGCACACTTATCTAAGTAGACACAAAAATATCTTAGCTGTGATCAGGGCTATGTCAAGTCCTGGTAAGTTGAGTATGAGCAAGAGCAAAATAGAGAGCTAAGAAGTAGCTGGAGCTCTGTGCTACAGCATTATTGCCTTTCTGTCCTTCCAGCCTTATTCAATTGGAGATTCTCCTTTGGATTCACAACCTTTGTTTCAGGAAGACCAAAGAGAGACCTGGAGTTCTAATCCATGCTCTATAAGTATAGATAAGATTATTTAAGCAGCTGTAAGGAATCTGATCACAGATGAATGAAAAAAAACCTGTAAGACATTCCCAGGAGCTAGCGAAGAGAAACAGCAGAGGTGCTGTGGACCCTTGCAGACACCTGCCCAGCTGCGAAGTGGGTTTGGCTGGGGGTTAAGATGGGCAGGGTTATATGATGGGACTGAATCTGAGAGTCTACAGTCCTTTGCCAAATGTCCTGAATGGAATTGTCCAAGGGTGGTTGGAAAACTGAATCTTGAGAGACCAGAGGTGAATTGTAAGGATAGGTTGCAAACTCCTGTCATATGCCTGTGGTCTCTGGACCTTCATCTGGGCTTCTGGTCACTTTTCTTGTATAAACAGAATGGTCTTGCCTGGGGATTCCTTAATAAGCTTGCTCACTCATCTTTCTATGAAACTGGGGCTTCCCTCACACCTTTAGAGGAGGTCCACGGAAAGACTCTGCACGTCTTCTCTCTGCTGAGGGCAGCTCTGATCCTCCCTGCTAGCATGGGAGAGAGGCAGAGGAACTTGGCGCCATCTAAGCTTACCTCATATGGTTCTAGTTTTGGTCCTGTGAGCCAGCCCCACAGGAATAAGGGGCTTTTGCATTGTGAGACATCTAGGTTTCTAAAAGTTAAGAGCATCTTTTCTCAGCCTCAGGCAACAAGCAGCTTCCTGTGAATTCTGCATTTTTAAGCACCTCAGATCCTAGCTTAATTAAGAGTGCCACCACTCCCAGAGCCATGCAGTGACAGAAAAGCAGACAAGCAGAAACATACACAAAAGAGCTCAGCTCAGGAAGTTGATTTCTGTTCCTTCAAGTGAGCATTTAAGGAGAAACTTCTCCTGCCCACCAGGGCACAAATGCAACTATGGAACCTGGAAGAATCAACCATGATCAAGATATTATATTTATATGCACAAATTCCTCCCAAAATAAATGTAATTGTTATGCATCACAAACATATACTAATAACAAAAAATTAAAGGAAGGAAAAAGAGATATGGAGCCAGTTTTCCACTACTACAGTTTTTATGTTGGGCCTGTTGTGAACAAACTCTCCAAAATTTATGATTGAATTCTTAATGCCCAGAACCTTAGAATGTATTTTGAGACATAACTTTTAAAAAGATAATTAAGTTTGAACAAGGTCCTATGGGTGTATCCTCAGCCAATATGATAGGCATCCAATACGATGCAATGAAGACCATGTGGAGTCACAGGGAGAAAACAACCATTTACAAGCTGAGAGATCCCAGAAGAAATCCATCCTGCCAATACCTTGATCTCAGACATCAAGTTTCCATAATGGTGAAAAAATAAGTTTCTAGTTTCAGCCACTACATCTACAGTACTTGGTTATGGCAGCACCAGCACACTCAGTGGCGCTCAGCCTCACCCAGCCACCTCCAGGGCTTCCAGAGAGGACCCAGAGAAAGACTGTGGTGTGGCTGGCAAGAGCTTTGCCTCCCTCTCTGCAAGGTGGGTCAGGGAGGTGGTGGAAGTCCAGCCCTCTCCTTCTAGGCAGTGGATACAGTGAGCCGTATGTAGTCTCTTTGTCCCATCTCTCTGACAGCTGCCACTTGGGTGCAGTTAGACTTGTAAACCCAGGCTGAAGCCACCACTGGGAGCCACTCCACTATTTTCCTTCTCCCACATTATGTCCTGGGCCTGACTAGGCATGCAACATGCATTTTGCTCAATAATTTCAAAAATGTATTATCTTTGTACCTGGAATCAAACTGAGGACCTCGTGCTTGCCAGGCAGGTGCTGTGCTGCTGAGCTGTATCCCCACCCTAAATGACATTTTGCTGTGTAGAAATTAATCGTGGCTCATCTGGAACTACAAGATAAGAAGTGAACCTGTAATCCAAGCTCTCTGGAGGCTGAGGTAGGAGAAATGTTGTGAGTTTGAGGCCAGTTTGAGATAGAAGGTGAGTATAAGACCAGCCTAAACAGCATAATAAAACCCTGTCTCAAAAAGATGGAGCAAAAAAGATGAAAAAGGAAAGAAGAGGAAGAGGAGCCAATGTTTTATTGCAGGATAACAGAAGAGATGATAAACACGGGCAAGGAAGTCCCAAGCTTGCCATTCTCTAACCACGTGACTTGATCCAATGATGAGCCTCATTTGTACCATGAGAAAAGCAATAGTACATACCTGACAGGGTTTTTATTTAATGAGATAGTGTATGTGAAGTACTCAAGAACAGTTTGCCATTGTGCAATGATTATCCTCACTTCACAGAGGGAGGAACAAAGGCACTGAGCCCAAGTCAGAAACAGTGGGCTCAGGAACTGAACCCAGAGCTTGGAATGGCTGCTGGGCTCTACCATCTCTTAACCACTACACTGCACAACCAGGGTAAGAGGGTTTTCATTCAACATCACTTAATCCACACCATCTCTGTTGGAAATGGAATATTATATGATGCTTTATTTCCTAATGTGAAACTATTCATGTACGCCAAGCCTTCCTTCAAATGCCCATCCTCTGGACAACCAGGCTCATTATCTCCCTAAGTGAAAATTCCTAATCTTCCATGCCAAACCCATTTAACTAGGCCTTTCAAAATAAGTCCCAGGAATCTCATTAAAACAAACACCCCACACACATACAACCATCCCCAACACTCCCCACCATAATTCTGATGCACTCCAAAGCCTAAAATCAGAGTTCTTGGTTATGTCTGCCAAATTTTGTCTTCATGTACATCCTTAGTAGATACCTAAAATGTTCCTAGATTTTAGGGTATAAAACTCAAAATCATTTTCCTTAAAAAGAAAGAAAAATACCAGCCACTTTGTTTTCTGCAGAGAATTCAGCCTCACATAAAGGCACCAAACCCACAGAAACTGCAGGTTGAAAGGAAATCCCGCTGCTGCCTTTTATCCAGACGTTTCCGATAGAAAAGAAAACATTAACCTCATAATTATCCCCACATCTCCAGGTTGGCTGTAGTTCTTCCAATCACTTGATTTACATGTAAAAGTTAAAACGTTCCAGCCTCACTAGGAGTTCCCAGTTAGAAACAAGAAAGGTCTGATCATCTTCAAACAGACATTGGCTTGATCTATGATCTATAAGTCAACTATTCAAAATAGGACAACCACCCCTGAAAGTTACAAAGTTCCCCTTCTGGGAGGGTTAGGGGCAGTTCTTTTTTCATTCCAAACAAAAAGATGTTGTCTATATCATTTGAACTACATAAACTGTAGTTAACCATTAACTCATGAATCATGATTTCCCACAATTCAGTCACATGATTGGATTCTGGGATATTCAGTGACCAAACATTGAGGGAACAGACCTACTGCAGCAAGTAGTGTCACAGCAAGACGTAATAATAATGAACTTTCATGGAGCCCTTAATCCCCAGCACTGCACTCAAGAGCTTTTCACAATTACCTGACAGTGTAAGGAACCACAAAGAAAGGGAGAGCTGCCTGCATTTGAAAAACGACAGTGAGCTCCTAGAAAATTTCGTCTGGTGAAAACATAGCATGCAATTTACCAATTGCTGTGTTTCTTTCCCTTGATGTCCAGTAAGCTCTTCCTTGCTCTTACATCTTGCACATGACACCTCTCCAGCTGAGCTGATGAATGTTCTTTGCTGGTTGACTCACTGATACGGGAATAAATAATACCTCCAGTTTGCAGGAAACTCCCTGTGGAATTTCCTCCCAACACAATGTGATGGGATTTGATTAAGAGGTGGGGGTACAGAGAGGGTGGTAGAATTATTGCAATTTGAAAATGAAGACAAGCAATGTGTGTAGTTAACCATCCATCACTAAACACCAGATCTTCATTTAGAGGAATTCTGAGTCTGCTGTTTTAACCCTGAACTATAGAATGTCCTTTGGTTTAAATAAAAATCCACAAGTAAGATGCTAACAAAGACAGTGAGTTTGTTTCTCTGCCCATCTGAATGTGGAGCTTGGAATCTTATCTTATTCAGTTGTCTAAGATTAGTTGCTTTGGCTCATTTGTTGAAATTTATAACACTTGGATTATAGGCCAGACCATTGGTGCACTGAAGAATGCATATATGATCTGCGGAGTATAGTCTATTTATTTTGATTTCAAGAGAAAATATATTTATTCAGAAGTTCATTATTTTAGATTGGAACACCTTTGGCTGAGAAAAGATAATGCATAATCACAATTGTATGTATACATAGGCAAGAGAGGTGTCTAATTTATTGAATCAGGATTCTATTTTTCCCCAGAAATGGATTCTTCATAGACAAATATTGTTGG
>PVJX010029269.1:0-23074 GCA_004027295.1 Dolichotis patagonum
ATCAAATATTTCTATCTTTCCATATATTCATCTAGTGAACTATTATTAATGAGTGGAATTTTAATGAAGTATCCCATTACTCAGTTGTCTTTATTCCTGAGAAATTGATTGATCTAAGTGTCACCTGCCTTGAAATGGTCAATTTGGAGTGGAAACATTAGAAATACTTTACAGATAATTCCATCCTCTCTGCTCAGGTAGAAGCAGTGGAGTTTCAGCTGTTTCAGAGCTGGAGAAAGGAGAATTGCTTAAGCCTAGTAGTTTTGAGTCAGATGGACAACATCAAGGTGTCTAAGTTCATTATTATATATAATGTATAATATATATGTAAGATAAATAAAAAAGAGAAAGGGAAAAATAAAAAAATTGAAATGTGTTAAGTGAGTGTACCTATTCCTTTTAGTGAATGCAATCATTATATACTGCAAACATGCATTAAAAATGTAAAAACAAAAATCAATTATACCCAAAGACTGTATTAGATGCTTTATCTATGAAGAATAGCATTCTTTTCTCATAGTGTTCCAATTTGTACCCACCATGTTTCTGTGTCATATTACCTATAAAACTTTTTTATTTCATGTCCACTTCTCTGTTTTCCGGACTATCTAATGGTTTCTTATAAAACTGCTATTATCTTGATAGCCTGAACTGCACTCAATGCGTGTTTGCAATAAGACTTAATAAACATCAACTAGCTGTTAAATCACAAATTAGTGTTTAAATGGTGCACAGATCAAAGCTTGAGATATTCAGAGGATAGCGAATTCGGAATGCTCACTCTTTTCCATTGGTAACTGATTCCCCCGAGAGCAAACATTCCAAGCAAACAGAAATGCAGGCAGGCAGGCGTTAATCCTGAATTCTAGCCTTGGAACTAACACATTGTCACTTCTATCATATTTTATTAGTTAAGCAATCCAGGGCTAGCCCAAGTTCAAAGAAAGAAAAGATAAGCTCTACTTTTTAAATGAAGAAATACAGAAAAAAGATGCTGTTATCATTAATTTCTCACACGCAACATTAACCTGCACAGACATTAATGAAATTTTCCTAGTTTGATATACTATTTGTTTTGACAATAACAATAAAAGAAGTAAAAAAATGCATTGTGAAGTAGAAATAATTACATTTTCATTTCTGTTATTTTTCTTCACTTCCTTATATGGAAGAAATAATCTATCAAGGAAGCAAGCCATCCATGTAATTTTTTCCTGAGATAAGAATCAATGTTTTTGTCTTTAGCTTCAAAGTATACCTAATTTTTAAAATCTCATACACAAACACCAATTTATGGAGACAAATTTAAATAAAAAGGAATTTGAGCAATATTCATGGCTCAGTATTAATAAGTGACATTAGAACAGGACCTATGATTGGCAACTGAAAGTAGATAACTTCTCTGACTATTTCAACTGGAAGATTATCTTAATAAGAATTTATTTCTGGGAAAGAAAATAATGATGCAAAACAAAATTTATACACAAAATAAAACAAATGCCTTGGATCCTTGTTACAAACAAGGACAGATTTATACAAGATTTATATAACCTTTTTGAAACTTTTTGTTAAAACAAAAATTATAAAAGTATTATCTTTATAAGTGAAAAATAGTCTTAGATAAATCATTTGGCAAAACTTTGAAAGACTGCAAGAAAATATAGTTTTGGCTATTTGAGGGTTAATGTTGAGAAGCTAGAAAGGGGAAAGACCAGTTGATATCTGTAACATAACCACAGAAAAAAGTGTTTGTTGGTGGTAGCTTAGTTAAGGTGGACATTTCTTCCTAGAAGAGAAGACTTATTTCTCAGATAAAGAAAAGGAAATTCATGGAACTTATTTCACTACTGAAGTTGAGAATGGTATTTTAAGAAATATATATGAATAGTAGACTTGATATACTTTTTAGTAAACCACCAATGTTTGGATATCCCCTGTGTTTGTATGATTTCAAACATATAGACAAGGTACATTGGTGAAATTGTGGTTGGTGAAGAAACTCTCCTTATCAAATCTGGATCGATGAGGAAGACAAAGAGAGCCTGCAGTTTGTCTATGAGCTTTGCTATAGGAAAGTGACCAATTGGACCTGACTAGAGAAATCAACGTTTACTCAGACTTTTGCAAATCACAGGAACAAGAAAGGACTTTTATCACACTCAGTTTGTGATGTTATAAAAAATAGATTGTTTACAAACCACAAATATATTTTTTCTTTGTTCTAGAGGCTGAAAGTCCCAGATTAGGATACCAGGGTGGTTGGGTTTTGCTGAGAACCTCCTCCTAGTTTATTCACATGATCAGGAAGGAGAAGTTTTTCTCTCTCAGCTTTCCTTATGGAGGTACTGATCCCATCCATAAGAAATGAACTTCATGACCTCATTACATCTCCAAAACATAACATGGAGAAGTAGGTATCAATGCAAAAATTTTGAGGAAACAAGTGTTCAGTTCATATCAAAACTAGAAAAGACATTAGAAAGAATCAATATATTTATTTTCTCATTATTCTGTTGCTTAGATGTGAAGATAGAATTGAGAGCCAATACCAGTAAATAAACACTGAATTTACACATGAAAGTTATAGTTTCAAGTATGTATGTATGTGTGCATATTTATATAGTAACACTCTAATCGCATAGTTGTATCAATGTCAGTAAATTTTATGCCCTTTATTTGAAAGATTGGCAAATCATGACTCGCAAGTTTCATATAGATCACTTGTGGTTTTCAAAAACAAATTTTTATTAGAACACAACTAAATTCAATCCTTTATAAATTGTCTACTCATATCTATATGCCACAATGGCAGAGTTAATTAATTGTAACAAAGGGTATAGTACTGACAAAGCCTGAAACATATTCTATGTGACCATTTACAGAAAAAGCTTAACTTTTGGTTTATAAATCCTAATAATAATAATAATAACTGCTGGCATTTATTCAGTGCATATTTTGACTGAAAAATTATGCAAAGTTGGAAAAGCAAGGTCTTATGATGGGCAACCTCGTTAGGATCACTTGGAATGGGATAGGATGCTAGTTGCTCAGAAAAAAAATGAATAAATAAATAAAACACGTTAGCTTGTCCTGACTTGTTCTAATGGATATGTAATCAGCTTCACTGAGTGCATGAAATTAAGTTGGGTATTATTTCATTAATAAAAAATGATTAGTAGTTTTTCAGAGCTAAACATTGTTGGGGGGCATGTTAGCTTTGATCTAGAAAGAGGACAGACTTTTCTATGTATTTCTACACAGAACAAAATGAATACGTTGATTTTTTTTTTTTTTTTTGGTGTGTATGTGTTGTGCTGGTATGAACTGAGGGCTTTCACACTGAGCTACAATCCCTCCACTCTTCTAATTTTATTTTGAGACAGGGTCCTACTAAGTTTTTACATAATTGAAATGGGGTTTGAATTTGAGATCCCCTTGCCTCAGGCTTCAATTACAGATTTAAGAGGTCTGAGTCATGTGTGCCTGGCAATAAATTGACTCATATATATAATGATAGATTTAAGTCAGTGTTCTGCAAACTGGAATAAATACCAAACTGAACTACTATGGTGGAAATCACTTATTGAAACTTCTGTTTTAATTTCTTTAATCTCATCAAAATTTTATTGAGCCCTTTAAATTGCAAATTATAGTGGAACATAGTACACATATATCACCATAAACCAAAATATGTTATGTTGGAATTTATTTACTCAATTTTTTTTTGTGCTGATGAATTAATCTAAAATGTTTGGAAATCCTTAGGCAAAACTATTCACCCCATGTGAAAGAATGGTCTAACAGTTGCAATAACATGTTTAGACTGTAATTGAGAAGGCCTATATTACAATCCTGTTTTAAATGTTTTTCAAGAAAACTCAGATCTCTCTCTCTCTCTCTCTCTCTCTCTCTCTCTCTCTCTCTGTAGAGAGATAAGGTCTCTCATGCTAGCCTTGAGGTCACTGTATAGCCCTGGCAGGCCTTAAACTTATGAAGAACCTCCTACCTCATGCTCCAGAGTGCTGAGATTGCAAGCATACCCTTCCATGCCTGACAACAGTGATATTTACATGCAAATAAATGTAGTTAGTATCTGGAGATCAATGACAAGGGGAAAATTGCATGTCCATCCACCAGCTTAAACTCAACATACCTAAAACAATTTTTGCATTTTCCAGCTAAAATTTAGTTTTCACTTCAATAAAATTGAGTCTTTATCTGGTAATAAACCCTCAAGCCACGATGGCGTAAAAGTGATGGTTTTCATTTTGTTTATTCACAAAGTCTTTCTTTCCCCTCCTGTCTCTGCAGTTCTTCACTTCTTGAAGCACCCATGGTTGGTTCCAATGAGCAGATTCTCTCTCTTCTGTATTCCATACACAGATGTTTTCAGTCTACAGAGAAATATACTCGGTGAATATATTAATCACAGCTTTATCCCTAATATCATACAAGTTAGAATCCAGACTTAGCTTTGTTTCAAAAAGAATCACAATTTTAAATCTGAATGTTTCTGCCATGTCTTCCCCTTTTCTACTTCAGGAATTCCTGTTTGAATGTATTGATATAATAGTCCTCCAAGTATTCCTTACTGTTTTTTTTAATAATTCAGATTATTGTGTACCTTTTCCTCTCTGTCTTCATATTATCCATGTAAATTTTAAGCTTTCTATACAGACTAATTTTGGGGGGGTCGTCATTTTTCTCTTTCACTTTACTTCAACATCAACTAGAAATTTGCAATTTTGTACTGACTTTCTATAAAGTAAAATGATTTTTCTACTGAAATATGTATAAGATTAAAGTTACATGCTAGCAATCAAGAACCTAAATATAAAAAGTGAATTTGGGGGGGGGGTACAGGAAATCGAACTTGCACCTTGTGCTTACCAGACTCACAACCTCACATTGTGCCACTGAACTATATCCCCAGCCCTAAGAGTGAATAATTTTATCAGACACTTAACAATAAAACTGATTCCAGTCATCAATTTTTTGGGCTAAGCCAGTTCTCAGTTTAACTGGTTTCTGGTTCTAAACGTTATCCTCAGCATGTCAGCTACCAAGCAGCAGTGCTATGTGTCTTCAATTAAACCATCTCACACTTTGTACATAGTTAATGAAAAGAGTAAATTAGCTCTGTAAGAGATGAGACTTTAGATCTAGGTCATCAGATTTTCAACATTGTTTTTCCTATTTAAATCCTAAAATTGCTGGACACAGCGGTGAACGCCTGTAATCCCAGTGCTCAGGAAACTGAGTCAGGAGATCTCTGAGAGTTTAAGGTCAGCCTGGGCTACACAGTGAGTTCAAGGTCAGTCTAAATGGCACAGTGAAACCCTGTCTTAGATAGGCAAAATAAAATAAAATATGTCCTAAAATTATCAATTTTTGTGTAATGAAAGCAAAAGACACTAGGACATGTTGGTACTAAAAGATTCTTAAAAGATATGTGGTCCTTTGCTACACTGCTGACTGTGCTCATCCATACTTTTAGGAAATGTGGAGACAGATACAACAAACAATAATATTTTATACTTTCTTCTTTAATTTAATATAAATTTCAAAACTGATTTATAACAATTCCACTCCAAATGAATTCTCCATATACAATATTGATTTTAATAACTAGTGATATTCATTTTCATAAAAATAAATAAATAAATAAAAACTAGAAGAAAATACAATCAAAAAAGAAGAATAAAACCTACATTATATTTCAGTTGACAATAGGTTGTTTACTTATCAGTACACATCTTTACAGAGGAAAAAAATAATACTTCATATGAGGTGTACTTAGCACCTAATAGTCACCACTACGCTTTAAGAGAGCTGAAGGTAATATTCCTTTACTGAAAGATGTTAAGTGAATTTTTTACATAACATGATTAAAATGCTGTTAGTAAAACTCAAATTTTAATGAAGTGCAGGTCAGTGCCATTCTTCGTCTTAAATAACATCTGAGATTGTTCGTTAATGGAGTAAATTGGGATAAAATATTGCATTTTTATTGCTAGCTTAATAGCTTAAAGAGGTATTAAACATTTAATTATCATCCGTGACATGAAAGAAGTGGAGAGATTTCTTGATGATTTAAGGATTTAAAAGTTCTTTCACTTGAGTGAAGTTCATACGCTAGTTATAGCTGATTCAGGTATTTATGTTAAAATAAATACAATTGAACTGTAATGGGAAGAAAATAATAACATTCATGTAAAACAGACTTTATTTGGTAATATGATTCATTAAATAATAGATACTGTACAGGAAAGTATCAGTTAATATATGTCAGATATTAGTAAAATCACCATTATTAATAATGATAGCGACATGACTTTGGCAGGTAGACTGACTGACACACGGAGACCCAGGACAGTCAGGCCCCAGACACATGGGCGCACACGTGTCTTGGGAGGGCAGAGTAATCAGCAAGACCAGCAATGTGGAAGTCTGAAGCAGAAGAGAGGAGACAGCAGCTGGGCTCTAAAGAACTCCACAGAAAGAAAACCAGACCCAGGCCCACATCCAGAGGCCAAGACTGGCTCCATACCAAGTACAGTTCTGGGATCTGACATGTGCACTATCAAAGAACTGTACACACCAGAGACATTTTGCAACTTGTGTTCTCCCTTGTTTTTTAATTAGCTATCTCTTTCTTGTCTGGTTGGATGTTATCTTGTTTTGTTTTGAATTCTGTAGTTATTTTTTGTTTTGAGGCTCTTTTCCTTTCTTTTCTCCTTTCTTTCTCTGGTCTCCTTTTTTTGTTTCCTTTCTTTTGTTCCTCTATTTTTCATTATCTTTCTCCTCTTTCCTTCTTTTTTTCACTGTTTAGATTTCTTACATTTTTTTTTCATTTCCTTCTATTGATCCTCTTTCTCTTTCCTCAACTACTTCATGAATTTAAACTTTCAAGTAAGTAAACATTGTCTCTTCCCTTTCTGATTACTCCTTTGCATTTTTTTTCATTCTTTTACTTCTGTGTCCTCCAGTTTCCCAAAATTTGGGTGATCATCCTTTGACCTCCAGCCTTGACTCTACTATATGATACCTCATTAATAACTTTATCCTGTCCCCTACCCACCTTTATCCCCCACCCAGTCCCCATAGAAGGGTAAAATCACTCCACTAAGGGGAAAATCATGGACTGCAAATACATGCTATGTGTTAGATTTTGTTGTGTAGCTTTAGAGTTTACTCCTGTGGTTGGAGGTAGCAGGTTAATGGTTGCCAAAGTTTGTCAGAAGTTAAGCTGAACTTGAAAACATAGTTATTAGCAACTATACTATTTTAGTCAAGATGTCATACATGTTATAATCAGTTTTTATCCCTTGTATGATAACACCATGATTGCATGGGGTAATAATCATTACCACAGCCCCATACTAAAGAATTGAAAGGTGAGTCAAATAGTAACTTTATACCCTTTACAAATTAGAAAGTTTCTTGTGATACCTATAAAGAACAACCTACATCTACAGGACATCTAGGAAAACCTCAACACTAGTAATAAAACTATCTATCACAATAAATCTGCAAGCATCAACATAGTAAACAAAATAAAATAAAAAAAGAGAAAATGGAAAATGACAAGACACAAGAGCAAAATCAGCCCACCTAGGACAACCCCAGAAGTCAATGAGATAGAAGAAATTGGAAGTCAGTCTGGAACTTGCTGAATAATAGCAACAGAAGTGGAAAAGTTTATAGAGAAAATAATCTCTCAGGTACAAAAAAGAAATGATGCTTAAAACCAAAGATATTAGAGAAGACACAGATAAAAGAATAGATGAGCTTAGAAAAATAATAGAAACAAAAAATTTCCATCATAGGAAACAAATGGAATCCATGAAACAGATCTAAAAGGAAATCCAACAAATTAAAACTTCCATTGAATGTATAAGCAACAGACTGAATGAAGGAGAGGATAGAATTTCAGACCTTGAAGACAGAAATGCAGCTAGTGATCATATATTTTAAAAATAACAAGACATGAAACATGGATCCAACAGCTACAAGATGAAGCAAAGAAGAATAACATATGATTGATTGGGGTCAATAAGAAAGCTAGAAACAGCACAAATGCCACCAAAAGTCTTTGCAGAAATAATGGCAGAAAGCTTCTCAAGTATGGATAAAGAATTTGACAAACAAATAAATGAAGCATATATAATTCCAAATAGCCATGAACCAATTAAAGCTAATAATAGTTAATATTCCAAAAACTCAGCACAAGGAAAAATATTAAAAGCAGTTAGAGAAAAGAAACAGATCATCTATAAAGCAAAGCCCATTAAAATCATGGTGGACTTCTCAACAAAATCCTGAAGTTAAAAAATGTTGGAGTAATGTATCTCAAGTCCTGAAATAAAACAATTTCAAACCAACATTGATGTAAACTGCAAAACTATTTTTCAAAATTAATGGAGAAATAAGATAATTCCATGACCAAGAATAACTGAAGAAATTCATAAACACCAAAAAAACCCTACAAACAACACTGAAAGATATTCTATACAGAGATAAAATGACCATAATTCCAAGAACAACAGAAAGAAACCACCAGGAATGGCAAGCAATTAATCATAGGGAACAAGCAGGAAGCCAACAGCAGGAAAATATCATGACAAAGATAAGCCAATATATATCAGTTATAACCATCAATGCAAATGGCCTCAACTCACCAATAAAAGAAACAAACTTGGTCCAGGGTTATAGCTCAGTGGCACAAGCACCTGCCTGACAAGTGCAAGGTTCTGAATGGGATTCTCAGTACAAAAATAAGAGGGGGATACAGACTGTCAGAATGGATCAAGAAACAAGAACCAACAAGAAACACATTTAATTCAAAAAAATTCATAATCTGAAAGTCAAAGGATGGGGAAACAATCTTCCATGCAACTGGAACTCAGAAAAAAGCAGTGGCAGCTATTCTATTTTCACACAATGTGAACTTCAAACCAAGAATGATCAAAAGCAATAAAGAAGGTCACTATATACTTGTTAGAGGAACATTTAAAGAAGGTGAGATAACAATCATAAATATCTATGCACTAAATACAGGAACACCAAACTATATAAGAAAATTATTAATAGATATGAAAAATCAAATAAGCAATAACACAATTGTAATGGGAACCTTAATACCCCATTGTCACATAAAGATATATCAACTAGACAAAAATGCAGCAAATAATTGTCAGAACAGAACCAAACCTGTGAACAAATGGACTTAGTAGATGTTTTCAGAGTGTTCCACACAACAACATCAGAATACACATCCTTCTCAGCTTCCACTTGGGACATTGTCCAAAATAGGCCAGATATTAGCCCACAGAAATGCTTAAGTAAATGCAAAGGAACTGAAACTATCCCATGCATGTTATCTGACCATAGTGTAATGAAATTGGAAATTAATAGCAAAAACTCCTCAAAAACTCCATGAATATATGGAAATTAAATAACATCCTCCTAAACAACCAATAGATCACAAATGATATGAAAGAAGAAATTAAACAACATCTACAACTAAATGAGAATGTAGATGCCACATACTATAACTTATGAGACACAATGAATGTAGTTCTAAGAGGAAAATTTATACTAATGAATTCTCAAATCAAGAAAACAGAACAAGCACAAACAAACAACCTAATGTTACACCTTAAGCTACTAAAAAAGAACAAGACAAACCCAAATCCCAGACAAGGGAGGAAATGATAAGACCAGAGCAGAAATTAATGCAATGGAGACTAATAAAATAATACAAAGAATTTATGAATTGAAGATTTTGTTCAATGAAAGAATAAATAGACAAACCCTTAGCCAACATTATTAAAAAAGGAAGCAAAAGATGCAAAATCATGCATCAATGAAAGGAAATAGCCAAATCACTAGAGATTTTGTAGAAATTCAGAACATCATCAATACTTACTTTAAAAATCTTTACTCTGATAGCATGAAAAATATAGAAGAAACGGACACATTCCTGGATGCCTATGAAGTACTAAACCTGAATCAAAAAGATATAAAAATTTTGAATAACCCACTATCAGTCAATGAGACTGAAAATGTAATTAAAACTTGTCAACAAAGAAAAACCTATATCCTGATGTATTTATTGCTGAATTCTATAAGAAATTTAGTGAAAATTTAATGCCAATACTCCTGAAACACTTTAATGAAATTGAAAGGGAAACAATACTCTCTCACTCATTCCTTGAGGCAAATATCACCCTGATAGAAAAATGAGAGAAAGACACCCCCCCCAAAAAAAACAGAACTAAAGGCCAATCTCCCTAGTGAACATAGACATGAAAATCTTCAGTAACATACTAGCAAACAGAATGCAGCAAATCACCAAGATTATACACACCACGACCAAGTAGGATTCATCACAGGAATGCAGGGATGGCTCAACATATGCAAATCATAGAGCCAAAGGCAAAAATTCCATGATCATCTCAACATATGCAGAAAAAGCTTTTGACAAAGTCTGTAACTCAATTATTATAAAAAAAAATCCTACAGGAAATTGAAACAAATAGTCTTTACCTCAATCTTATAGAAGCCGTCTATGACAAACTAACAGCCAACATCACACTAAATGGACAAAAACTGCAAGTTTTCATTCTAAAATCAGGAACAAGGCAAGGATGTCCTCTATCACCACTCCTATTCAAAATCATTCTGTAAATATTAGCCAGAGCAATTAGACAAGAGAAATAAAAGGACTTAGGCTAGGATAGGAAGAAGTTTCATCAGCATTATTTGCAGACATGATTCACGACATAGAAGAACCCAAAAACTCCACCAAAAGACTTCTAAATTTAATAAGCAAATTTGGTAGCTAGCTGGATATAAGTTCAACCATCAAGAATCAATAGTATTTCTGTACACAAACAACAAACCCAATGAGAGAGAAGTCGGGGAGCCAAATCTTTCATAACTGAATCCTAATGGGGAAAAATGAAATACTTAAGAATCAATCTAACAAAGAAAACAAAAGAGCTACACAATGAAAATTACAGCACTCTGAAAAAGCAAATTGAAGAAAATACCCTTGCTCATGGATAGTAAGAACCAACATAGTGAAAATGCTCTTATGTTCAAAACTGTTATACAGATTTGCTATAATCCCAATGAAAACATTATTAGCATACCTCACAGTCCTAGAGAAAATATTCCTCAAATTCATATGGAACAATAAGAGGCCTAAAATAGCAAAATGAATTCTGGACAACAAAGACAAGGCAGGAGCGACCATAATCCCTAACTTCATATAATGTTACAAAGCTACTGTGATAAAATCAGCATGGTATTGGCAAAACAACAGACCTGAGGATCAGTGGAGCAGATTCCAAGATGCAGACACAACTACAAACACACTCAGCCACCTAACGTTTGACGAAGGGGCCACAGATTGTCACTGGAAGAAAGATAGTCTCTTTACCAAATGATGCTGAAAAAATTGGCTCTACATGCTGAAGACTAAAACTAGACCCATGTCTATCACCATGCACTACACTAAAGCCAAAATGAATCAGGTTCTAAATGTCAAGACAGAAACACCAAGGGCCAGGGATTTAGCTCAGTAGCATTAGCACCTGCCTGGCAAGCATGAATTCAATTCCCAGTACAAAAAAAAAAACAAAAAAACAAAAAAACAGGAACACTATACTGGAAGAGAAATTAAGAAGAAATCCTGGAGACATAGATGTAGTCAGAGAGTTCATGAACAAAACCCAAACAACATGAGAAGTACTTTAAATAAATGACATCTAAGATTATCTTATTATAAAAATCCTCTGCACATCAAAAGAAATCACCAACAGAGTGTAAAGAAACAGACTGGAAAAAAGCTTTAACCAACTATCCCTCAGACTAAGGAATTCTATCTAGAATATATAAAGAACATACAGAGTTGAAAAAACTCATTCCCCAAATTCAAAGACCCAATTCAAAAATGGGCATCTGAGATGTTTAACATTGGTCAGATAAAGAAATATGAATGACAAATAAATGCATGAAAAAAATGTTCAATGTTACTTGTCATTAGAGAATTGCAAATTAAAACAACACTGAGATTCCACCTCACACCAAAAAGAATGACTATCATCAAGAAATCAACCAGTAACAAATGCTGGGGTGGCTATCGGGAAAAATGAATCCTTCTCCAGTATTGGTGCTAGAAGACTGGTACAACTTCTGTGGAAATCTGTGTGCAGATTCCTCAAAAACTAGGACTTAAGTTCTATTCCATCCAGCTATTCCTTTCTGGATATTTTTCCAGAAGAATTAAAAGCATCATACCACAGCAACATTTATGCAGCCATGTTTATAGCAGCACAATTTATAATATTTAAATCCTGGAAACAACCCAAATGTCCATCAACCAAAGAATAGCTAAAGAAGTATGATATTTTTATCCAATGGAATACTACTTGCATATAAAGAAGGATCCTTTGAAACTTTTATACATAAATGTATGCAACTTGAGACCATACTCGTGAGTGCAATGCATTGGACACACGTTTGTAAACACTGTATTGCTTCCCTAGTGTAATAATTTAAAAGTAAATAAGATACAAAATGTACAATAGATATTGAGAAGTGGAAAAAGCAAAGGGAAACTGGGGTATGGGTATATATATATACATATATATATATACAAGATATGCACAAGATAGTTACAATAGGTATAATAACTGCTTTCTGTTAGTTCATTGAAAAGTTTGTTTATATTGTTTATTAATGTTTCATGCCTATAGCTTGTAACATGACAATCTATTTTTGAAGATAACAATATGCAATATATTAACCATTGTTACTCTCCTACTTGTTTTGAAATTTTGTAATATTGTTTTTACTCTTTAAAATAAAATTTTAAAAGGGAAAAAAATAGGTCATTTGAGGGATTCAGTCACTCAAATATTTACATCTATGATGTGAAAGTACTATTTGAAGCCCTGGGAAGAATCATTGATTCTTGTAATGCTTATATTCTAGCGGAAGTAGATAGATGTACGTAAATACTGTTTTATAAAAAGAGAAAAGATTTAATAAGTAGTGCAAATAAAATAAGTAGTTACGTATAAAGAGATGAAAGAAGCCATTTAATGCTGGTTGATGTTTTTTAACCAGTCTCTAAAACAAACAAATCCTGTAATACAATATTCGCTATTTCCTATGGTGTAAGTATTCCCATAATAGCAGATTCAGTCTACCAATGTGATATTGCTGAATGTGTCATTGGACAGAGATCTGTGCCTTCAACTACAACGGGCTATTCTAAGTTTGCTTCCACACACACAGTACCACACAGCTGCCTGATGCTGCATAGGTAGGAAGGGTCTCTGTAAGTAAGCTACAATTAAAGTGAGATTTGAGAGACACTGTGTAGCTAAATATCTTTATCTGAGAAAAAGAGCTAGTGAAACATTAAAAGGGTATACAATTTTGGTTGTGATGTAATGGAAAAAATGGAATATAGTGAGCAAAGAGCTTAAAAAATAAAGACAGAAAGGTAGCCAAAGACTTTCAAAGGACTTTTAATACTGTGTAAGACATGGAGTCTGACTTGAATATCTTAGAAGGTCTATGAATCATATTAATTCTCTCAATTAACACTTATTGCATTTACCCTGTACTGTCTAATGTAAGGTGAAAAGTTATTACAGCAGGAAGGATAGTGCTTCACTTACTGATGATTAGGAGAATATGAGAAAATGCTTGGAAATTACATTGAATAAAAGTTCAGAAATAGTAAGGATGTCAACATAGTGCTAATTATAGCATTCAGTGTAATGTATAATTTGTTGAATACAAAATGTTTTCCTGCATTTCTTTTCTATGACCAATTACCACTGTCTGTCAAGTTGCCACTACTGTCATTTTTAGAAAATAATTCTACCATATAAAACCAATATACTCTAAAATGATTTCCTGAAATCCTGACCTAAAAGCATATATATAAAACAAATGCTTTTAAAATTGTGCCTATAATAGCACATAACAGCAAATATTAGATGCCACAAACGTAATATCAGGCAAACAAAATGTTATGGACTCCAAGGGAACTGTAGATATTTCTAACTCTATTCAAAAATGTCCTGTGACTCTAGATAGAATTTCCCTGGGCTATAGAAAAGCACAGATGGTGTTAGTGTTTATTAGATCCATGAAGGTTGTTTTTAAAAATATATCCGAAAAGCATTAAATTCCTGCTTCAGTATGGTCAGACTACAGAGGTCTGAAATAACAATGCAAAATAGGCATTCACTGTGGGTGGAGGAGAATAAAAATATTTCTATTAGCAAAGTCTAAGGGTAGCAGCTTGAGGAAAACACAAGAAATAAGTTTTCATTACTGAAATCAGTTACAGATTGAGCTTATAAAATTTCTGGGCTGATATTCAGTCTCTCTGAGACTAAACCCGGACTAGCAAGATGCTATAACACACGGAGTTCAGAGACTACAGGAGCAATTGAAGGCATACACAAACCAAACGGCACGGCTAATCATAAGTTATGAAAAACAGGCATGATAGGGTGTTGTAGCATGAAGGATAGGAGTAGAACTTTTAAGAAGGACTTTAACAAAGAGGAGATATACCAATGTGTTTAAACATAAATAGAAATTTGGCATGGAGGGGCATTTCATTCATACTTGTAAAGGTTTTCAAATGGCTAAAAAAAATTGTAAAAATGGTGATGTTAAGGTGATTTAAAAAATAATTTGGATTTACACTGTATGCCTTGGAAAAGTGTGGATTTTATCAACACTTGGGCCTTGAGGAATTAGTGGTTTCTTTTAATTTTTCTTGCAGCGTTTTATTTTGAAATAGTTTAAATGAGCATTTTGAAATGCATATATATGGCAGGGGATATAGCTTAGTGGCACATCTGCCTGGCAAGCACAAGGTCATGAGATCAATTCCTGGTAATGAAAAAAAACCCAATTTTAAAAATCACATAAAACATAAAATGCATAGCATTTGTATGCAACCAAGAACATTGCCAAAGAAGATGATGAATTCTATCACAATGTAATTAACAAACTGGCTTTCTTCACACTCATCAGGTTTTCCAGGTACCTTTTTCCCTAGGTGCAGAGTTCTGTGAAAATCTATCATGTACATAGATTTGTGAAACTCTCACCACAATCAAGATACAGCTACACTATATGACTATAATTAAACTCCTTTATGATTCCCCTTAATACCAACAAACTCGTCACACTCCAGTTCCAAGTGATGGCTGAACTATATCCATCACTATAATTTTGTCACTCTGAGATTTTATACGAATATAATCATAGTGTAAATAATCTTTTAAAATGGACTTTTTCTTCGTAGCACAATGTCTTGTGAACTAATCAAGTCATTCATTCCAGTAGTTTGTTCCTTTCAATTGCTAAGTAGTGTTCTGTTCTCATTGTGTGTCAACATTTATTTTCTCTTTCCCTCATTGAAAGATAATGAAATTACTCCAATTTAATGCTATTGCAAATAAGGATGCAGTGAATGTTCCGCATATAGACATTTGTAAGAACATATGTTGTCATTTCTCTGCAATTAATGCCTGGGAATGTATTTGCTGCATCATATGTTTGACTTTATGCAAGATGACCACACATTTCAGAATGGTTATGTCAGTTTAATCCAGTTTACCTAAAATGAAACATTGACATAGAGTAAGGATAAGAGAGAAGCTACTTGAGAAGCATTTAAAAGTAGAACCAAAATCACCCAAAAAAGCAATTAATTGTGGGACTTATGAAAGGAATAATAATCAGTAATTCTGACATTTAAAGCTTGAATATATGAATAAATATGAATAGACAAACAAAGTTAAGAACGCTGGGAAGAAGAGTTTGGGGAGAACAAGTAAATGAAAATGTTTGAAGGTAATGTTAAAATTGAGATATCTACAGAGCATACCACCATAACTTAATAGTTTGTCTATAGGGATTATCACTCAGAATAAATAGTTGATGCTATAAAAAAAAGACCCTTTTTAACTAATGAATGTTTTGATTAAAATTTTCTTCACATCCCTTTTAGGAACATTATTGGCATTGATCAGCGACATCTACGCCATTTTAGATTAACACAAGACCCCGTCAATGGACATTTCATGTTGAGGAATAAATGTGAAAAAATCAGGAAAAGCAGATTGCGGCATGGGAATAATCAGCTACAGAGGTAATTTAAGGATTAGAAGATCAGTTGGGAGTTTTTCCAGCTTATAGAAAGAAGTCTTTGTAATTCTATTGAAAGAGTAGAAAGCATGTGCAATTCACCGACTGTGTAATTTGTTCAAAATTGGAGAAACTATTCAACACAGTACATTTTGTGAAACTTCTCAAAAGTATAACCTACATTGTGTTTTTTTTTCTTTCACTATAAGGTGAGGGCTATAAATAAAACTGACACAATATTAATAGTACATGAGACACAAAGAAATATAGCTGATCTCAAAAAAATCTATTGTAGCTTGGTGGGAAAAGAAGTAAAATCTTCACTTTGAAAATGGAAACAAAGAAAACAAACACACAAAAAGAAAAAGAAACAAAACAACTTGGAAACCAGAAAAAAATGCAAAGTGTATGACATAACATGTAGAAAAAAATGTCTTTTGTATTAAAAGTTTAACTTACTTTCCTTTATGATAGACTGAGAAATGTCATCTATTCACATTACAATTTAGTCCTGGTAAATTTACTTGAATCGTAAACACATGATTGAAGGGAAACTGCAGTCCAATCAACATTTACACTGTTTTTAAGAAAAGGAAATTCATAAAGTGTTGTGATTATATTTAGAAAATTTTCAATCAAACCATTCTACTATTTCCAAAAATATGCTGACTAACAGTAAAGAAACAGATGTGCCATTCCCTAGAAGAGGGAAACTGTTAAAAAGGATAAATTCTATTAAGTAGAAAATCATGGAAACAACAAATAAATGAAGTAGATGTTACTACTTTCTAAAGTCAACAAATAACATGGAAAATAACAATGTAGTAAAGAAAAATAATAAATATCATGAGAGATTTAAAAAATTATTAACAAAATAAAGGAGAGGATTGTACATCAGACTCCCCCTCAAGTAAAGAAAAAAACTAACACAAAAGGAGTAATAAAAGTATGACAGGAAAGAAGTGAACAGTACCTAACAATAGTATTCATATTGGAAGAACAAAAGAATCAGTGGACCATTGGGCAAAATTAATAAATAATGGAACATAAAAATAGAAAATAAAATAAATGAAATTTGTGATGAGCTAAAAATCAGTGAGAACTACCATCAGTACTTGCAAAAGACTGATTGATGTGGCAGGAATAAAATTGCTATTATGCAAAGTACATTTTCAGATACCAACTGGAGAACTAGCTTAATTACCTATACATTTGATTCACATAAAAGAAACTGATGAACTTCAAAAGTAGAATGACTCCATTTGTATTAATAAATGTACAAGAAGAAAGAGAAAATTCTGCAATGTGGGAAATATAATTATGGGCACAATTGAGGAAAAACATCCCGATTGAGCGGAAAGCCCAGTTCTTGGGTAGCACACACAGCTCAATTCAGGAGTCAAGTTCCAAAAATATTCAAATGCCTTTATACTTACAGACCATGTTTTTAATATTTCAAAGGAAATTTTTTTATTATAAACATTTAAAATGGAGAAATGAAAGACACAAACTGTCCTGTGCTATAAAATTCTAAATAACTTTATTACAGTTGTAAATTTATATAAATGTACTTTAATGTGTCAGGGTTTTTTGAGGTTATATGAATAAGATACTTACTTATAAAACCTACAAATAAGCAAATAGTGGGGAAAGATTATTAGTACACATTTGCTACAATGAAAATGAAATATTTAAATTATTCCTAGTTTTAAAAACTAACTGTGGCATTCAGTAACAGCAAAATGTCTATTCAAAACATAGTTTATCACTGAAATAAATATATATATATATCAGTCAGAATTCACAATAATATAGACCTCACCCATATAAACAAAAATGTACCAAAAGAAATAAAATGGCTGGTATTTAAGTACATTCATGATTAAAAATTATTTATGCAAAAATATAGTATCAAATGAGTATTCAAGAAATGCATTTAAATACTAAACCTTGAAGTGATAAAAATATACATATAGGATTATGTATAAGAATCTTTACTTTTCTTATATTCATTTAACAGAGATATATACAGTACATGGTAAACAAGATACACACTGAAAGGGAGCCAACTTTATGGAAACATAGGATTATATCTGGCAAAAGAGGGTAATTTGTTTTCTTTCCAGATTTATTGAAGAGAAAGATAGCAGTTAATATATTCAACTTGTTACAAAAATAATGCAAACTTAGTGTATCAATAAGTATTGAAAAATTGATGCCTCTACTAATTAGTAAGAGTCCTGGTATAAGACATTCAAAACTAGAAATAATTTGTCAGTTTCTTGGAAATCAGAGAGAAGAGAAAAGAAAATACCAAAATCCTAGCCCTAAACTAACATTTAATAGCTATGTGATAATAATTTTTACATATTTTATATTTTAAGTCTTAAAATAGGAGTTGTATCTTCTCCTGACATTATTGCAGCTTCCATTTCACCAATACATTCTCCTATACATAATATATTTTGCTAGCATAAAACTGTAGTCTGGAAGTTTTTTGGCACATTGCCTGGCCAAAGACAAATATTTATTAAAATGTTTGTTTAGCCAAAATTTTCTATTTTAGGAAGCAATTGGAATCTTCTAAAATAAAATTTAACAAACTTTTAAAACTCAGAAGAATCAGCTATATTTGTGGCAAGGAATCATAGGTCTCATTTCCAAATGAATCAACTAAATCTATCCTTTCAAGGTTTGCATTTCCCTGAGATAAAGCATATCTAAATGGAACAGAAGATCCATCTATTGACTTTCAGAACCCAGAGAAACTAATTGCAATCGAATGACATGGTCAACACCACAAAAATTTTGAGATTAACAGAAAAAATTCTGGGAGGGAAGCAGGAGTCTCCTCAAAGAAGGCAAAAGTGTGGTTAGAAATGAGGGAATTTTTACCTCCAAAAATCAAGTAAAGTAGAACTGTAATAAAATCCAGTGATTTTAATCTATGTGTGCAATTAATCAAGTCAGTGTCTGGTGAGAGGTAGTGATGTGGGACTTTGATGTACAACACAGCCCTGCCTGGCCACAGTCTTGCTTAACATGTAAATGCAGCATACAAGAACACAGAGATCAGTGTGTAGGCAAAGACATAAGACCTCTTAAAAATTTGTTCCAGGCTTTTAAAATTCTGTTTGAGTTAGGCAACAAAATAATAGAAGACGTAGGTAGTATCTGTGCTCATGGAAGGCTTTGCACATTCTGATTTATCTGCTTGACTTCTTTGTTTCCATTATTTTTGCATGTTATTCCTATAAACCTGAATTATACAGAGAAGGGAAAAGGAAATGATAACCAGTCTATTTAGATATGATTGAAGAATCTAAAAATGTTTAATGTGTAGAGGACAATATTTTGAAGAGACAGCATGGTTCTTTTAAGATGTGAAGATATTACCTAGTTGAAATAGAAATATGCTGATTTCTGAGAATAGAGCAGGGCAATATATTAATCGTTTTTTATTTTAAAGAGAATAAAACAAAAGAGGGAAGAACAAAGCATATCAGAACAGAACAACATAAGCAACACAGCACCTTATAATAAGACAACTGGAAATTAACAGTAGCTATCAAAATATCTCTTTCTCTGCTATAGTTGGGCATAGTTTCAAATACAATAATATCAAACATATCAAAATAGTATAAAACCATTCAAAAGAATGAAAGAATTACAGGACATTCTGAACCGAATAATAGAGAATGATCAATGGGTACTATACTATCTCATTTTCAATAAAAAAATTTGTTTATACTATCACATATATTAAAATACCAATAAGACACAACATGATAGAACCGATGGTAATAGCAGAGTAGCAGCATGGTAGGACTTCTAAGCAAGACGATATTAAATCAGCAGTGGCTGTCATAATGTTTGTTATCTGCAAAACAGTTGTTCATAGCATCACGCGTAATAAAGTCAAACAAAACAGATTAAAACCATTCCAACTGATGAATGAAAACATTGAAAGGCTTCAAAGCAATGAAATGGGAACTCATGATTACCATAAAATCTTATATACTCTGACCAACTCTCATACTAGGTAGACTATACGATATTTACACATGTGAGTTTGGTTTATTTTGCTTATTAGTATGGTCTCAAGTTGTGTTCATTTATTTATAAATATCTCGATGTGATCATTCTCTATAGCTGAGTAGTACTCCATTGTATAAAAATGCCACAACTTTTTTATCCATTCCTCAGTTGATGGGCACTTAGGTTGTTTCCAAGATCTGGCTATTACAAATTATGCTGCTATAAACATGGGTGCACATATGTCACTGTGGCATGATGTTT
Source organism: Dolichotis patagonum (assembly GCA_004027295.1). Lineage (NCBI taxonomy): Eukaryota > Metazoa > Chordata > Mammalia > Rodentia > Caviidae > Dolichotis > Dolichotis patagonum. The sequence continues at coordinate 20,497 of PVJX010029269.1, forward strand.
TCAGTTCTTCTGGGAACATGCCCAGAAGTGGAACTGCTGGGTCAAATGGGACTTCCAAACCCAGCTATTTGAGGAATCTCCAAACTGACCTCCACAGTTGTTGCACCAGTCTATACTCCCACCAACAGTGCAGAAGAGTTCCTTTTTCCCCACAGCCTCTCCAGCATTTTTTGTTGGTAGTGTTTTTTATCCTAGCCATTCTTTCTGGGGTGAGATGGAATCTCAGTGTGGTTTAAATTTGCATTTCTCTCATGACTAATGATGATGAACACTTTTTCATGTATTTATTTGCCATTCATATTTCTTCATCTGAGAATTGTGTATTCATTTCAGATGCCCATTTTTGGACTGGGTCTTTGAATTTTGAGGGTCTGATTTTTTTTTTAATTCTTTACAAGTTCTAGATAAAAGTCCTTTGTCTGAGGTTCAGCCCATTAAGATTTTTTCCCAATATGTGGGTTTTCTTTTCACTCTGCTGGAAATCTCTTTTGACATGAAGAAACTCTTTAATAAGATATGGCCCCATTTATTGATTCTGGGAAGTACTTCCCATACAGTTTGATTCTTGTTCATGAATTCTCTACCTACCCCTGTATCTGCAATGTTTTTACTTACTTTTTCTTCAGATTTAGTGTTTCTGTTTTAATATATAGATCTTTCATCCATTTAGATTTTAGTTTAGTACATGGTGATAGGCATGAATCTAGATTTAGTCTTCTGCATATGTATAGCCAATTTTTCCAGCACCATTTGTTAAAGAGACTGTCATCCTTGGAGCCAGCATGTTTGGCTCCTTTATCAAAGATAAGGTGGTTAAGTTAGTTTGTGGTTGTGGTCGTATCTTCCAATCTATTCCATTGATCTTAAGGTCTGTTTTTATTCTAGTACCATGTTGATTTTATTACTGTAGCTTTGTAGTATAATTTCAAGTCAGGGATGGTGATGCCTCCTGCCTTGCCTTTGCTGCTTAGAATTGCCTTTACTATTCTAGATCTCTTCTGGTTCCAGATGAATTTTAGGAGTGATTTCTCTAGATCTATGAGGTATGTTAGTGGTATTTTGATTGGGATTGCATTGAATCTGTATAGTAATTTTGGGAGAGTGGCCATTTTCACAATGTTTGTTCTTCCTATCCATGAACAAAGGATGTCTTTCCATTTTCTGAAATCCTCTCTTATTTCCTTTTTCAGAGTATTATCATTTTCCTTGTATAGCTCTTTTACTTCTTTTGTGAGATTAATTCCTAAGTATTTCATTTCTTTTGATGCTAGTGTGAAGTGTGTGGCTTCTCTTATTTCTCTCTCAGTATTTTTGTAGTTAGTGTATAGCAATGCTATTGATTTTTGAGTATTGACTTTGTATGCAGCTACATTGCTGAATTTATTATATCTAGGAATTTTTCAGTGGAGTGTGGGGGTCTTCCATGTAAACTATCATGCCATCTGCAAATCATAATTTAACTTCCTCTTTTCCTATCTTTACTCCTTTTATTTCTCTCTGTTGTCTAATTGCTCTGGCTAGTATTTCCAGTACTATGTTGAATAGGAGCGGTGATAGCAGACATCCTTGTCTTGTGCCTGATTTTAAAGTAAAGGCTTTCAGTTTTTGGAAATTCAATAGGATGCTGGCTTTTGGTTTGTCATAGATGGCCTCCATCATATTGAGGTAAAGACCATCTGTTCTCATTCTCTGTAAGGTTCTTATCATGAATGAGTGTTGGACCTTATCAAAAGCTTTTTCTGCATCTATAGAGATGATCATGTGGTTCTTACTTTTGGCTCTATTGATATGGTGGATTATATTTATTGATTTACCTATGTTGAACCATCCCTGCATTCCTGGGATGAATCCCACTTGGTCATTGTGTATAATCTTCTTGATGATTTGCTGCACCCTGTTTGCCAATATTTTATTGGGAATTTTTGCATCTATGTTCATTAGGGACATTGGCCTATAGTCTTCTTTTTTAGTTGGGTCTCGCTCTGGTTTTGGTACTAGAGTGATATTTGCTTCCAGGAATGGCTTAGGAAGAAATGCTTCCCTTTCAATTTCATTGAAAAGTTTGAGGAGTGTCGGAATTAAGTCTCTGTATTTCTTGTAGAATTCCGCAGTGAATCCATCTGGGCCTGGGCTCTTCTTTGTTGGCAAGGACTTAATTACATTTTCAATTTCATTCATAGAAATTGTGTTATTCAGCAGTTTTACATCTTCCTGATCCAGCTTTGGTAGTTCATATGTATCTAGGAATCTGTCTATTTCTTCAGTGTTATCGAACCTATGAGAGTAGAGGTTTTCAAAGTAGGTGTTGATGATCTTCTGTATTTCCACTGAGTCTGTAGTAATTTCACCATTCTCATTTCTTATTGCATGAATTTGAGTTTTTTTCTTTCCTTTTTTTAATAAGGTTGGCCAGGGGCTTATCAATTTTATTTATTCTTTCAAAGAACCAACTCTTTGATTCATTGATCCTTTGTACTGTTTTCTTAGTCTCTATTGCATTGATTTCTGCTCTGATCTTTATAATTTCCTCCCTTCTTTTGGCTTTGGGCTTGGCTTGCTCTTCTTTTCTAGATGTTTG
>PVJX010029270.1:0-23081 GCA_004027295.1 Dolichotis patagonum
TGTGGGGAATTTAAACAGATGCTGGCCCTAACTGACACTCTCACAGGATGGATGGAAGCCTTTCCTACCTGTTCAGAGAAGGCTACAGAAGTAGTCAAAGTGCTTCTTCAAGAAATCATCCCTAACTTTGGATGACCTCAGTCTCTCCAGAGTGACAATGGACCTTCTTCCACCTCCCAAATAACTAAGGGGTGGCAAAAGTTTTAGGAATAAAGCACCACCTCCACTCCTCCTGGCAGCCACAATCTTCTGGCAAGACAGAGAGAGTCAACCACACCCTAAAGCGAGCTCTGGCAAAACTCTGCCAAGAGATGTCTGACTACTGGCTCTGATGGTGGCCAATAGCACTCATGAGAGTTCATAAAATGCCTAAAATTGGGCTAAGTTTGAGCCCTTGGTATATGAGAGGGCATTCCCATTCTCTGATGCGATAGTAGACTCAGGGACTATGAGACTCTTATAATCTCTCTCCCTTTTTGAGAGGAGGACACTGGGAATTGAACTCAGGATCTTGTGCTTGCCAGGTAGGCGCTGCACTGCTGAGCTATATCCCTGGTCCCAGTGTCTCATTAATCTGGGCCGAGTACTACAGGCTATCCAAACTTCGGGAACAGAGACCTGCCAGCTGCTGGTCCAGGCAAAATACCTGCTATTTCTCTTGGGGACCAAGTGCTTGTAAAAACTTTGAGACAGGGGATACCCACTGACCAGTTAAAGTCAAAATGGAAAGGCCCCTTCTCAGTGATCCTTGCCACACCCACTGCTGTAAAGGTGATGAGAATAGACAGAGTCATCTTTCTAAAGAAAACCAGAAGGATAAAGCTACTCCTGTAATCCTCTGGAAGACTTGAGATTTCTCTTCAAAAAGCAAGGCTCCAGTGCTGATATAGGAAGTGTGGAAATGGGACCTGCTCCTCATTATTCGGGCTAACTATGAAGTTTCTTTCTTAATAGCAGTTCAATAGCCGTTAACTCTTTTCTCAATGTTTTCTGACAAGTTTTTGTTTGTTTGTTTGTTTGTTTCTTCAACTCAGCCAATGAGCCATAGCACTTCAAGACAGCTGGAGAGTACATAATCCCCTGCAGGCAGTGTCTAAGGTCCTTCCAGTCTGAAGAAGCTACAGAAGACAGAAATCTCCAATCCCTCAGCATCCTATGAAGGATTATGGGGATTTATGTCTTTGGGTGGGGGGAAAAAAACAGGAGACTAAGGTGTGGCAAAGCTGGCTGGGGAAGTCAGTGTGACCTGTTAATTACAAGATCACATAACATGTGCAAAACGGCTGCCAAAACCCTGCAGGTAGACTTTTTGTGAGAACTCAAGCAGGTTTTCAGTGGACCGGCCCAGGCCTGCAGCTAGCCTAAAGTGTGGGATAGCAGCTCTGCCTCTTGGGATCTGTATGTAGAAGTTCTCAAAGGTCTCCTGAGATATGGATGACATAAAAGTACCCAGATGCCAATAAGAGCTTCTCATGGGTTTCCTCATAATCCTCTTCTCCTCAGTATCCTCCAGGCCATTCTTTTATTTTGCTTTTTCCTCTTTTACTTGATCTAAGCTCTCTCAGCAGGGTCAGGATCTTCCTTGTTCTTTACTTTTACTTTTTCAAGTAACTTTGCAAACCATTAAAAATAAAATAATATACATAATAAATTTTTTAAAATGTGTTCTTGTCACCTGTGTTAGAAGGTGCCAGTTAATATGAAAAACAACAAGGTAAGGAGAATAAGGGGGTGTGGGAGAAGGGAGAATTGTCTATTTTCAGTAGGGTGAATGGTACTGAGAAGTTAATATTTCAGCAAGATAGGGAAGAGATGAAAGTGACCATTGACTAAAACACGGTTGATGATAGATATATTCCAAATCTATCATTAAGTAGGCGTGGTTGTGGTGGTACACACCTGTAATTCCAGAGCTAAAGCAGGAAGATTACAAGGTCAAAGCCAGCCTGGGTAATTTAGTGGGACCCAGTCTCAAAAATAAAATTTTAAAAAAGGGCAAGGTAAGTAGCTCAGGATAGAAGCACTTGCCCCCATGAGGCCCTGAGTTTAATCTGCTCTACTGCAGGGCGGTGGGGTGTTGGGGTGCAGGAGGAAGAGAGAGAGGGTGAAAATGAGAGTGGAAGAGGAAGGAAGGAAGGAGAAGGGTTAAACTCTCAAATTTGGAAAAATAAATTTCAAGATAAGATCAAAGTTTGAGATATTTTAAAAACATACAAAAAATCTTAACAAATCATCTAAAGTACACATGGGTAAACAAGGATTCATTCCACAAATAGTAAAATTTGTTGTCCCAAACTAATTTGGGGCCAAAGGAAGCCCCTTCCTTACCATGTAGTAAGCAGATACACTCTTGACCCTAGGGACGGCATAGACTGGAAAACATGGCCGTTTCGGGTAAACCCATGGATGCCACAAGGGAGCCAGTGATTGAGGGGTGTGGAGGACATTAAGAATGTGACTTTCCACGCGGTGCGGGGTAAAAGTCAGGCCTCCTTAGAAACGTTCATCCTGGGCCAGGCCGTGACAAGACCTTGGTAGACTGGGCCCTACCTAGCGCTCCAGATGACTGTGGCTGCGTATGTGATGTACCTAGCACGCCTTTACAATTCTCCCTTTGATATTTCTTAAACAAAATGCAGACTGAACCGTCAGTATTATTACATTTGTATCTTTTTTAAAAAAATACAAGAATGACATAGGGTAAACTTTTTCAAGTGTACAGCCATTCTTTCTTACCAAGCCAGGATATGTTATTTCAACTGAGGTAAAATCTTTTAACAATTGATTTGCTTAATAAATAATTTCCAGTTTAAACATCTTTTGCTTTTTGTAGAATGTTTCAGACATAAATACATAAACATACTTTCAGTAAAATGAATTAGAAATGAAATGAGTGAGGATGGCTTAATAATTAGAGGATTTCTACAGAAATAGACTCAGTTTGTGGAATAAATACCTTTTAAGTCTGTACATGTGTACTGAGTTTGTGTTCGGCTTTCCTAGAGTTAATATATCTATAGGTGCTCCAGTTTAAAAAATGTACTTACGCTTTCTGTACACTGACAATAAACGTTTTCAAAACAGCCACATATGGATCAGCGTGTGTCACATGTTATCTTTCTAACAGAAACACAGAGTCTCACACACACACACACACACACACACATACACACACAGGCTGTCTTTGGAAGGACACACAAGATCTTGTGTCTCTGGGGACTGGATGAAAGTGGGAGACTTTTTTTTTGCCACCTACCCTTTTATGTCTTCTAGTTTTTGTTAATGTCACTACATATTGTTTAATCAAAAATAAAATATTTTAAACACAACATAAAAAATAAAGCCTTGCTATTCTGGTACAATTATATCATTTCCAGAGTGCATCTGAAATTAATGAGATGTGATATGAGGGTATATTGACAGGGTCAGGGAAAAGTATTCTTTGATTCCAAAATGATACCTTTCTACTAAGTTCTTCTGTTAAAGTTTAGAGTTTAGGCTTAAGGTTTAGAGTTACAGGCATGATCAAAACATACACTGAATATTAATTTTTTAATAGAAAAAATGGAAGCAAAGCTTTTGTAAATGTGGAGGAGAAGAAGGGTTGAATGGAATAAGGAGGATGGGGAAAACAAGAATCAGGACACGCTGCACACAGGTACATATTCCCTATGATGAATGTGACCAATATGTATGACAAATATGCATAATAAAAAATAAAGTTTAAAAACTTCTAAGTAACGATTACAGTAAACAACACATTGCCTTTAATGCCCCTCAGAATACTCCCGCTTGCTTTGAACATTTATTGCATCATTCTAACCCCCCCCCTTTTTTTTGGTACCGGGAATTGAATTCACGACCTTGCACTTGCCTGGCGGGCACTTAGGCCTCTGAGCTGAACCCCTGGCCTTCTTGCCATTTTCTGAAGCAGATCTTGAAGTCCTCTTTTGTGTCTTTATAAGATGTGACCAAAAATACAGCAAATGCTGCTGTTGAGTGATCCAACAGAAAGGCAGTGTTGTGGTCAGGGTTTGTAAGGGAAACAATTTAATACAGGACACATAATTTATAGGATTATTTTATAATAGTCACCCAAAGAGTCAAGTGCAAAAGAATGCAGTAGATGTGTCCACACACTAGAGACCCAAATAATCCAGCTGAGAGCCTGGATCCCACGACAATGTCCTGCACAAGTCCAGCTAAAGACCTAGAGTCCACAACAATCTCTCACGTAAGTCTTCTGTATCAAGAATCTGCACTAGGAAGTAAGCAAGTCTGTACCAAGGATCTGCGGGGCCAGGGATTTAGCTCAGTGGCTTCAGCGTCTGCCTGGCAAGTGCGAGGTCGTGAGTTCAATCCCCGGTACCCCCCCCCAAAAAAAAACAAAAAGGATCTGCGCTAGGAAGGCCCAAAGGTCAGAGACGGAAGCTAGAAAGTCTGTGCCAGAGGGATGAAGGATCTGTACCAGTAGGCTGAGGGATCTGCACTACAACTAGATAGCAATGCTCAAAAGTAAGGACCACAGCTCCCCAGAAAAGGATCACAGCCGTCCTCAGCAATAGCAAGGTCCCAAGCTCCTCCAAGAATGAGAACAGCCCAGTTCATATTAGGAAAACCAACGTGAGAAGCTTCTCCAAGAGGATCAACAGCACACCATCTTCCTCTCCAATTCTCTTTTTATGCTGTTTGCAACAATCCTCAGGTGGGCCTTCCACACCCAGCACCACCCCGATTCAGTTTAGCTGGGTGTTTCAAATTGCTCATTAGTTAACCCACCACTGGCAGGCTCATAAAGACATTACGGTGTGTCCTTAGCCACCTCCTTAATCAGATCTGGCAACACAATATGCAACTTCTGGGTTGTCCCCAAAGTTAAAGTGACCATGAATGGTGAAGATCTGGAATCAATTTAGGGTACTGAAGTAGCCATAACAACTCACCCGAAGAAACTCTTGAAAAAAATGACTTCCAGAACTGCTTCAGAAAGTGGCAAGAATGAGGGTATAAGTGTGTTCAAAGCGAAGAAGAGTACTTCAAGAATTAATGATAATGATTTAATATCGTCTTGCTTAGAAGTCCTACCATGCTTCTGTTCTTCTATTACCATCGGTTCTATTATGTTGTGTCTTACAGGGATTTTAATATATGTGATAGTATAAACAAATTTTTTTAATTGAAAATGAGATATTGTAGTAGCCATTGATCATTCTCTGTTATTCAGTTCAGAATGCCCTGTAATTCTTTCATTCTTTTGAATGGTTTTATACTATTTTGTTATGTTTGATATTATTGCATTTGAAACTATGCTCAACTATAGCAGAGAAAGAGATATTTTGATAGCTACTATTAATATCTGGTTGTCTTATTGTAAAGTGCTGTGTTGCTTATGTTGTTCTGATCTGCTTTGTTCTGCCCTCTTTTGTTTTATTCTCTTTAAAATAAAAAAAAGAATTAATGATAATGAGTCTTTTACTATAATAGGGTTTTGTTTTGTTTTATTGGTACAGGGTCTTGCTACATAGTTCAGGCTGGTCTTGAACTCATTTATGCAGCTCAGGCTGACCTCGAACCTGCAGTGATTTTCCTACCTCAAAATCCTGACTTTTGGGATTACAGGCGTGTGCCACCACACCCAGTTGTAATACATATTTTTGGGTACTACACTTAAAAAAACTTAAACATTCACTCTGCTTTTTTAAATCACATCTCATAGTCTCATTCTTTTTTACTTTATCTTCGTGATGCTGGGAATTGAACCCAGGGCCTTATATAAGCTAAGCAAGTGCTCTACTACTGAGCTGCACCCCTGGGCAACCTCATTCTTTTTTTTTTTTTTTTTTTTGGTACTGGGGATCGAAATCACGACCTCATGCTTGCCAGGCAGGCGCCAAGCCACTGAGCTAAATCCCCAGCCCAACCTAATTCTTTTTAAAGGCTGCAGATAGAGAGCTTCTATATATGACCCAGACAGGGATCTCTTCTGATTTCACGGAGTCTACCCTACCAGCTCTTCAAGATTGCCTTTTAATTTTTAAAAATTTGTAGCTTCTGAAAGGTGAATAATAATTATTAAAGATATAAACACAAAATTCACAAAAGGCAAAATGCAAAGAGTGTATTGACATATGGAAAACATTCCATCTCAATAGTCAAAAAATATCAAACAAAAATAAGTCTTATTCAATTAGGGACCTAGCAGCGTCTGGCAAAACTCGTGTATATTTATACCACCAGATAAAATACAAACTAGTCCAGCCCTTTATGGAGCATTATTATGCCAATTTACACAATCATTAAAAATAGCAATGTCTGGACAGCTGGTAATCCCACTCAGGAGAACCTGGGAATTTGTCCTGAAGAAATTTTTCCAAAGAAGAAAAACTCTAAGAGAGAAGATCTTTGTTGGAGATGTATCTATCTGTCTTGGTCCACTGGGGCTGCAATGGACAAAATGCCTTAAGTTGATAATTTAAACAATAAGCATTTGTTTTTCACAGTCTTGGAGACTGGAAGTCTTTTTTTAAAATTTTTTATTTTAAAAGGGTGTAAAATTAAACACAACAAAACAGAACAGAATGGGCCATAAGAAAGCATAAATTTCAAAGCTAGACAACCCAGGATCTTCACTATCTGTCATATTGTCTCCCCTTCTCCTCCAAATGGTTGTCCATATCTTTGCATATGGGGAGCTCATACTAAATAACATAGCCAATCTTTTCACAAGATGTGTAGTTCACTGGCTCCCACTTGCTAGGCAGGGGGGAGGGGGAGGGGGGACACAGGATGGGTGACAGGACGACATGAGATGTCTGATTCTCAGCCCACATGCAGGCAGGATCGCAGTTGCCCCCCAGAGAGGGGTGGAGTTCCTTGTTCTCCCGGCACCCCAAGTCAACCACACCATGCAGGTCCTGATGTGCCTGGGTCTCTCTGCTTCAGGCTGCCAAAAGTCTGCCACACTCTCAGCTGCCCCCAGAGAGGGGTGGAGTTCCTTGTTCTCCCGGCGCCCCAAGTCAACCACACCATGCAGGTCCTGATGTGCCAGGGTCTCTCTCCTTCGGGCTGCCAAAAGTCTGCCACACTCTCAGCTGCCCCCAGAGAGGGGGGGATTTCCTTGTTCTCCTGGCACCCCAAGTCAACTGCACAGTGCAGGTCCCGAGGTGCCAGGGTCTCTCCCCTGCAGGCCCCCCAAAGTCCACCATATTCACCTGCTATTTCTTTCTCATGAATTGACCATTCCATTTCCAAAGTTCTGAAATGGCCAACAGACCACAGAAAGAATTCTCTTTAGGCTCCTGTTTGAAACCAGCAGCTACAGCGATCTGCTGGCCTTGCTTCAGGGCCAAGAGACTGGAAGTCTTACATTAAGGTGACAGCAGATCAGGTCGGGGGAGAGTTCTCTTTGGCTTTCACACTGTCTATTTATTTAATTTTAACTTTTTGAGAGAGGGTTTCACTGTGCAGTTCAGGATAGCCTTGAACTCACTTGTAGCCCAGGCTGGCTTTGAACTCACAGTACTATTACTGCCTCAGCCTCCTGAGTCCTGGGATTATAGGCGTGCACCACCACACTCAGCTCCCACACTGTCAATTTCTATTGTGTCCTTACATGGTCAAGAGAGAGCTGATCGGTTCTCTGGATTTTCTTAAAAGGGCACTAATTCCTTCAGAAGGGATCCCTTCTCATGCCTTAATTACCTCTCCAAAGTAGTTTACCTTTAAATACAATCATGTTGGGATTAGTGTCTCAATATGAATTTGGGGGGGGGACAAATATTCGGTCCTTTGTAACAGAATATGAAAAAGTGACAGCCTAGAAAGAAATATGGTCTTGGAATCAGAGATCTAGGCAAGAGGGAACATTGGTATCTGTCACTCAGTATCTCTATGGTTCTGGGTAAGCGATTTGATCTTTTTGAGCCCATGTCTACCAGGGTGGACAGAGCGGGAATCAAGTTAGGAAAGTTCTTATGGGACCACATTGTGAAGGATCCTAATTATTAAGCCAAAGACTCCCAGCTCCATGCAATCAGCAAGGGAAACATTACAGGTATTTGATCTGAGCTGTGCATCAGGAAGATTAACTGGGCAGCCCCATGCGGATGAATGGAACAGAAGGAGAAGGCAAAGGTGGAGAAGCCACTTAGCTTCCCCCCGCGTCGACATGAGAGGTGATGGTTAATTAAATGCAACTGCTCACATTGTGTATCTTGTGGGTGATGAGCCATTATCACAAATCTCCAGCCTCTCCATAACATCTGTTTTATAGTCTGCACTGAGCAGAAATAGGACAGAATAACACCTTATATTTCTAAAGCCCTTTACAGTTCAAAAGGTGCCTTCATGTGCATTATCTCATTTGATCTTCTGTAGTGCTTATGAATTGATATTTGTGAAGAATTTCTCTTAGATCCTGAAATCTGACCTATGGGTTTATCATTTCCAGGGTGCCCCCTTCTCCCCTTGGCCGCTTCCCGTTTTGTCTTTCTATGCTTCATGGCTCTTTAGTCCATTTCACTGCAGTAAAAACAACAGCAGGCTGAACCACAAGCATGCCAGGTCCTTGTTTAAGCCCCTCCAAAGGCAGGCAGGTCACTCATGTGCTGCATTTCAGTATATTTGGTTTATTTAAGCATTCATTTGTCTTTCTCTGGTCACAGTAGAGTTTCAAGCATCCTACCTTCTGCTTTTCCCAAGACTGCACACACAAGTGGGAGCTCATAGGGGCCTTGCCTTCCCTCCTCACTCTCCAGCTCTAGCGCCTCCCCCATCCCAAGTCACACAGACCTGGGGCGAGGCCCACCCGGGAGGCCTGTGACTCCACCACAGTGAGGCTTCCTCCCTAGCTGGGGCTTCCACAGGCACTAATGAGCAGGGCTGAGTGGTAATTAAGTCTGTGCTCAGCTCCACAGCACAGCACAGCTGCAGTGGCCAGGAGGAAGATGTCCTTGGCCCTCCCTTTCCACTGGAGCCCACTTTCCAGCTTCTCCTAGTGCAGCACTCAGAGGTGGCTGGAAAAGCCGTGGGGCAAAGGAACAACCACAGAGGACAGCTGGGGCTCCAGCCCTTCCCCCAGGGCGAGTGCCTCTGGTTCTCTCCAAGGTGAGGCGTTATCTGCCTTGCAGCTAGCCTGGCACCAGGTGGAGCTGTGATTGTTCACAGACAGGGGCACAACATATACCAGCGTCCCACTGTCCCTGAGGAGTTGGGGATCCCCTCCAGCTCACACTGCAGACCAAGGGCCTCTTGGTGAGGGCTAACAGCATTAACAAATACTCACTGAGTGACACCGAACTGCACTCTAGAGATCTTCAGGTCAGCAGGACCCAGTCCATTCCCCTCCTCCTCTTCCTCTTCTTCCTCCTCTTCCTCCTCTTCATCTTCCTCCTTCTTCTTCTTCTTTTTGTTTTTTTTTTTTTTTTGATACAAGGTCTCACTATGAAGGGGAGACTGGCCTTGAACCCACTAGCCCAGGCTGGCAATCTTCTTGCCTCAGCCTCCTGAGTGCTGGGATTACAGGTGTGTGCCACCACGCTGGGCTCCAGACCCTTCTAGAAAATGAATGCTCTCATGAGGAGACAGACACGACCCCCAGAGTTGCCTAGGGTTCACTGAGAAGCACTTTACCCTAGTGGTGGCATTTCAGTTGAGGCTTGAAGTAGAGAAGAGAGTCACCAAAAAAAGAAAAAGTTTTGGGTAAAAAGCAATGACACAGGTCATGAAATAGTGGGTGGCAGCCAACAGATGTGACAGAGCTTGGCCCAGAGCATATGTGGAGAGGAAAGGGGTGGATTCTAGTGAAGCCATCAGAAGTCAAGACCTGCCAGGAGCAGTTACCACGTTTCATGGGCCCCAAAATGCTCTTCCGCTTCATCCTGTGGGATCTCTGGAGAGCTGTCCTAGCCCCAGGTGCTGAGCTGGAGAGAGAGATCAGAGCTGGGGGGCCTGAGAGGAAAAAGGCACTCTGGAGAAGGAACGCGGGCAAAACAAAACAGAAGTAACAAAGTGGGGTCAAGTCCAGTCTGCAGGGAAGTAACCACTGCCAGGAGAGATGAATGGTTGGTACCTGGGTCCTGAGGCTCAGGGATTGGCTTGTTGTGGCACCAGCAGCCTCCTTTCCTCTGCACTTCCCGGGGCACAGGTGCAACTTGGGGAAGAGGCAGGAGGGTCTGTAAGGGTATAGAACTAGAGAGCGACAAACATCAGCTCCCAAAGGCTCCAAAGCCTATAATTTGTGAATCAGAGAAAGAAAGGCCAGATACAGAGGGCTGGATCTTCACTAGTTCTGGGACCACTTTCAAATTGCTCTTCTGAAATATGCAAACCTAGGCCCCCTGACTCTATTGTCTCTCTCCTCCAATGATCCTCTTCCTCATCCGAATGGCACAAAGGCAGCTCTCAGAGAGATTTGGGGTCTCTGTGCTGTATTTAAATAGCCTGTGCTGCTGGTGTGCTGTCACCCCACCCCCTTGGCTGGCGAGTGTCCCCTTCATGTCTTCCCTGAATGTAGATTCTCAGTAACCCACCAGACCCTATTTTCCATTCTGATCCTGTGGTTTTATTTCCATAGCAATGTGATCTCTGGAAACAGACCCATAGGTGAGCTATGGTCTCCATGGCACTAACTTGCACCTCTTTGTCTCTCTCTTGAGGGGGCACAGGGCACAGGTGACACTTCCCCCTGGTGCCTGTGGAGAGAACCAAGCCCCTCACTGGTGAGTACAGAGAAGGATGTGGGAGACCCAGCCCCTTCACACTCAGTTAAGAGCCACTTGGGCTCCCTGTCTTGTGCTCCTGTCAAAGAAGTAGCCACTGGGCCCAGGCCTGTCTCTCTCCCCTGACCTGGGAGGAATGAGGAGTAATGAGAGGAAACTTCAGAGCTGGGGGCAGTGGGTGAGGATTGTAATGCTTTTTATTTTGAGCGTCTTTCTTTGAACTTTTGCATTTATAATACCTCTATTTTTAAAAGAATTGGCTGGTCCGTGTTATTTTAGCATATTTTCCTTAGAGCCATAAAAGGATTTTGCAATAGGAAAAAGTGACATTTGATTTGAAGGAGTCTGGGGGCGCTCCGAGTGTGGGGAGCTGACCTTTAATACCCACCCACCAGAGCTGCAGCTGGCAAGGCCAGAGCTGAGCCCCCAGGAAGGTCACCCCCTGCCCTCCTCCAGTCAGTTTGCAACCGGAGCAGGAGCAGTACATGCGGGCTTCCCAGGGCCCCTCCTTCTTCTCAGCCGGCCCTGAAGCCCTGATGTCTGGGCCACAGGGAAGCAGTTGTTGGTGTTTCTCCCCAGCTCCCACTCAAACCTGACACCCACAGAAAGGTCAAACCTGTGGGATGGAACACAACCCCTGCCTGGCCTGCCCTGGCTGTTACCATGACAACTTCTGTACTGGAAATGTCCTCAGCCACTTCTGCTCTGCACTTTGGGTGATTGTCCTAGGCTCCATACTCAGAAAAGTCATTCCTGCCAGGGGATCTGTAGTTACAGGGCCTCTGGGAATACAGACAGAGACAGAAAAAAACCAAAGACTCATTAGAGGCACACTCATCAAAAGAGCAGAGGCACTGATAAATAAAGCAACAGAGTGTGAGATGGAAATAAGAAAAGGAGACAAAGGGAGGCACAGGGGATCCATGACAACCTAGGAAGAGAGAACCCCGGAGTGAAAGAATAACAGAGAGGATCATGAAGAAGGAAGAAGGAGAGTCTGAGACCAGAGAATATGAGGGAACACACACACACACACACACTCCTCCTTCACCCCAGGAGGTGAAATGGGCATCAGGATACTGAGCTGGGATGATTTTTTAAAAAAGAGAGAGAGAGATTTAAAGAATGTGAACATCAGGAGGCCCCTAGAGGTGATTAACATTAAAGGAGGCGACAGCTGAGGAGGTGGCCAGTACCAGCCAGGTGTGGGGTTCCAGGGTGAGAGAAGAGGACTTCAGAGCTCTGATTGAGGAAGAGTGGAGCTGAAGCCACAGGCGTGCTGGACCCACTGGGTGACCCTTGGTGCTGGCTAGAATTCCTGCCACCAAAATCAGTGCCATGAGTTATCATCTTTGAAATGTCTCCCAAGTCTCTCAGAGTCCTTGAATTCTTGGTTATATTTTCCTCTTAGACAATGATTAGACTATCAGTACAGGAAACCTGAGGGTCCATCTGTTTTGACCCTGACTATAATGTAGAAGGAACAATAGATTCAGAGCCCCTAGTGTTACCAAGGTCAAAACACTGCCCTGGCGACCTCAACCCAGATGGTCCAGAGGGTAACTGGACCCAGAAGAGAGACTCAACCCAAGAGAGCTATGGGTGGGCATTTGGGGTAAATTCTGCTGGGAAGACCACCCCCTATGCTGGGCCACCAGGGCTGGAACATGAAAATCAAAGGTCCTGCACCATCCTGCAAGGTGGTTCCTAGACTGTGATGGAGGTCACTGAGCTCCTCGTCCTTCCGCGTACACCTGCAGCTGCAATGGACCATTCTAGGCACACTCACAGCATCCTGCCTCCTCTAAGCCTGAGGTTTTTTTCCATCCCCTATAGGGTACTCTGGAAGTGGCAAGGACTTCATACCCCTTCATATCCTCAAAGGGCATTGAGGGAATTATATTCACTCACTAGGGAAATTCTGGACTGCTGTGACAGTTTTGGTGTATCAGAGTCATCCAAGTGGGACTGAGCCCTAATTACCCACAGTTGCTTTGTCCCTACTTTAAATGACTTGATCTTCTGAGCATCCCTGCTGGGCACCCCTCCTCTAGAGAGCATTGTATTTGTCAGAGTTCCTCTTACAGCATGTGACCAGATGATGCTTGCAGAGTGTTATGACCAGGACAGAGCGTATTTGTGCAAAATTACAGCCCTATATACATCTCCAGTATTGACTCCTAGCATTGTAATTTTATCTAAAAAGGGCAGAAGACTAAAGAACCAAAACTAGGTCTTAGAGGAGATCTGTCCTCTAAAATGCTCATTAGCTCTCAGTAACCACCACCCCTTCTTTGTATATGTGTGTACACACACAATCCTTCTCACCCTCCCTACCTTTCTTCCCTTTTCCTACTTCTTCCATCTCGTAAAGGAGTCTTTTTCTGTACTGGGGATTGAATATAGGGCTTCACACATGCTGGCAACTGCTCTGCCACAGAGCTACCTCCCCAGCCCTAAAGAATGAATGTTTATAAAAACAGGAAGAAAAGAGTCAGTCTGTTACTTCAGAACACATGACAGGGCCAGGGGTATGGCTCAGTGGCACAGTGCCTGCCTGGCAAGCACACGGTTTTGATTTTGATTCCTGGTACAGAAAAAAAAAAAAAAAAGAACACTTGACACATAGCTCTTGGGTTAAGAGATGAGCGTCCACCAGCCTCCCAGACTTTCGAGCGTCCACTGAGGGCTTTGGAACTTGAGGTTGAGGATGGGAAGCTGAGGAGAGACAGGCTCACTGTTTCTCACGATGGCCTGTAGGAGGCGGTGTGGTGCAGAAGAGAGCACAAGTTGGAGGTTGACCTTTCCAATCCCACACTGCCACTTGCTAACTGCACTGCTCCTTTGGATGGCTTAACAGCTGCGGGTCAGACCCGCAGGTCCCAGGCTGCTCTCACCCCACTCCCTCACACTCCACTGTGTCACCAAGTCCCAGTGCTTCTCATATCCACATCCTACTCTATGTAGCCATCATCTCTTCACATGCTTTGCCTGCCCCATTTCTTCTCTCTTCATCTTCTGGGACTAACATTACACATACATTAGGCTGTTACTGTCCCTTGGAACCGTTCTTGGAATGTTGGCTTAGTTCCATTTCCTCTCCCTCCCCCTCAAACTCTATTTTCGGTTTGTGTTTCCATACAGGTGATTTTTATTGACCATGACCTATCTTCATGTTCCTGGGTTCTTTCCTCTGCCGGGCCTAGCTACTGAAAGGCCCACTAGAGCAATGAATCACTGAAATCCGATCTTGCTGACCTCTTGTTTCATGCATCTGACATCCCTGAGATCATGTTTGCAGCATTCCCATTTAATTTTCTTTTCATTTCCATGTCTCTGCTGAAAGTCCCTATCTGGTCATGCAAGTCATTCACATTTCCCAACTGTAGTATATTGATTATAATTATATAACTATAATAATTACTTTTATCTTTTTGTGTTTTGTTACTTACAGTGTGCCCACAGTGTACAGAGCAGCAGACACTGACGTAATAGTATTTAACTTGGAAGTGGATGGGTCTCTGCCACTTCCATCAGTCTAGAGGGATGGAGACCTAGTCAGTCTTATCAGCAATCAGGCAGGGCTTGGGGCCATTGTTACTCTCATTATCTTCTATGCACTGGGCTTCTAGTGGGGCCCTCAGAGTGGGGCAGGGCCACCAGGGACTTCCTCAGTGTCCTGACCCACCCTTCCTTTTCAGCCATCCCTGCATGCTACCCCATGGGCAACAGGAACTTGTTGTTGCTTGTTATGCGATGCCGGCATGCACAGAGGCAGGGCAGGGTTGAATCTCTGTTACCATGGCTAACCTTCAAGGCTTAAGCAGGTTCTGTGCTCCTAAGTGTCAGGAATCGGGGCTTTCCTGATGCTTATGCTCTTCTTTCCCATGGCAGCCAGAATCTGCCTTATGTCTGTGATTGGTTCTGGGCAGGCCAGTCTCACTTGGCCTCTCCCTCAACAGAGCAGACCTTTGCTTGCAACTTGAGCCCAAGACAATTTCCTGCTCCTGCCTCTGAGGTTGAGGGATTTTGCTTCTGTTCTTCCCCAGCAGCAATGGATAGGCGCCTGTGTTCAAGAAAGCTTGTATTCCTCCTTAGAAGCAGAGGGATCTTGCTTTTATTTCTCTCCCTGAAGCAAGGGATTGTTGCCTCTCCTCCAGTAGCTTTTAAGTAGAAGAGACAAGGACTATGGAAGTCATTGAGACCTTGTTTTATTATTATTTTTTTCTTTTTTGGTGATACTGGGGCCTGCACTCAGGGCCTGTGGCCTGAGATATCCTAGCCCAGCCCTTTTTTACTTTTGATTTTGAGACCGGGTCTCACTAAGTCATTGAATTTCCCAGGAACCATTTAAATTTGTGATCTTCCTATATCAGCCTCCCAGAATAATAGGTTTACAGCCCTGCACTATCAGGCCTGGCAGCAGTTAAGATTGTTTGTTTGTTTGTTTGTTTTGGTGCTGGGGATTGAATCCAAGGCCTTGTGCATGCAAGGCAAGAACTCTACCACTGAGTCACATCCCCAGCCTTCAGTTAAGGCTTTTTGCAGCTTTGCCCCATCAGTCACCTTGGTCAGCTCTCACACTGTAGAAGACCAAGTGTACAGTTCTCCTTGAACACAGAACTATTACCTCTGCATTAGTTAAACCGGGCCCTGTCTCGGTACTGATATATAGAGAGCTGGCTAAGTTATTTCCTTCTTCCTTTAATTGGCTCTAAACAATGCAAATAAGGTTAGCTGAGGTACTGATATGTAATCCTTGAGACCAGCTGACAGTGTCTTGTTTCTTCAAGTCGTGTTCCCCATAAACAGTTGAGTATAGCGGGATGACAGAGCCATATAGCTCCAGGAATGTCAACTATACATGAGCCTCAATTTAAGAGACTATGATTTCTCAAGGCACAAAAGTTTACATATCAGAAAGTGAAGCAACAGCCTCTTAAAAATGATTCAAATGCTACCCTAATTGAGTTATGAAGACTGGTCTTGCTGCATCTTTCTCCCCGCGTACTGCAGAGGTGCTTGTTCTCCATCTGACCTGCTCAGCTCACCTTGCTCATGTTAATTCCCACCATCCTCAGTGTCACTCATCCTCAAGCCACTCCCTTCTGCACGAGATAATAAATCCTGGGGGAGACATTGGATCAAGGCCTTTGATCCATGTATCCTCACCTCAAGTAGACTCAGGACTCCTTGTTTGCCTGTAAATTTGAATGTGTTTTAGCATCTTTATTCTCACTGTGGGTTGCATTGGAGGTGGTAGGTTGGAATTAATTTGCCAAGATTCCAATAATATTTCAATGCAATTACAAATATAAACTTTCTGGATGAGAAGGATGGAATAATAAACTACAATCTTTGGAATACAATGTACAATATTGGGATTACAATACCACATGCCCACAAGGAGAAAAGCTTGCTCCTGGCTCCCACCTGGCTCCCACTTTCCCTTGTGAGCTGCAGGGGTACTTGTGAGGGCAAAAGCCCTGTGTCTGGAAGAATATCCAGCTACTCTAAATGAATGCAATGGCCCACGTGTAGTCTTTAGATTTTTAACACTTTTGTGGATTTCTTCTTGCCCACTTGTGTAACAGCCACTGTGTCTTTGCCAGAGTTGAAGCCTTTCGTGTGTGGAGGAGTTTGGCTCTCCTTGGGCTGGCTTTACAGTACTTGGTTGTCTTGAGACCTCAGGTTTCTGAGGGCTCCACAAGAGCTGCTTCTCACCGTTAGGCTGTGAGTGACATTTTTCTTGAGTATTCTATATCCCAAGTGGTCACCGAAGTCCACAAGTCACTGTCATCTCTTTCTCCAACAACTGTAACCATCTCAAAATTAGGCTCTTGAGTTTCCATGCTGTAGCTAACATGAGCACTAAAATTCTATAACCATTAGACACTAAGGGGGCCTTCACAATAAAATACTTGAAAGTAGCTACATAAAACCTGTTGTTTGATTTTCTTATGATGTTGGAGATGGAACCAAGGAGCACTCTACTATTGAGCTACCCCTTTTATATGATAGTTTGAGATAGGGTCTTGCCAAGTTGCTCAGGATTGGTTCAAGCTTGCCATCTTCCTTCCTCAGCCTCCCAAGTAACTGGGATTTCAGTTGTGTGCCACCGTGCCCAACTAAGTTCTGAAGCCTTGGTCAAGGTTATTGGTTATCTGTTGTAACAAATCAAACCTAATTTAATGGTTTAAGCTAGGACATTTATTTTGCTCATGAATTTGCATGGTTTTGCAGAAACCATTTGTCTTCATTCTCCTGGGTCTTAGTGGTGCAGGCTTGAAGGTTAGGGCTAAAGTCTTATGAGTGAAGGGAGAGAAAGAAAGAGGGAAGGAGACTAAGCAGCTGGAGAGCTGTTACGGCCTTGTCTCGGTAGTCACATTACTTGTGCTATACTCTATTGTCAAGACAGTTGCACAGGTCTGCCAGGTTCAAAAGGAGGGAATATTGACCCAACATCTCAATGGGAGAGATCACATCACATTGTAAAAGGAATGTGTGGGATGTGATATATAGATGTGTCTTTCATTGGAAACTACTATCTACTATGATTGCTTATATTTGTTGTATAGTATTGAAAAAATAAATCAAGTTAGATTAATAAAAACAAAGATCCAGGCATGGTGGCACACACCTGCCCAGTACTCAGGAGGCTGAGGCAAGAAGCTTGCCATGAGTTTGAGGTCAGTCTGGGCTACAAAGTGACTTCTGAGCTACCCCAAACTACATAGTGAAACCTTGTCTCAAAAGAACAAAAGAAAGAGAGAGAAAGAAGAGAAAAAAACAAGAAAACCCAGGAACCCTTGAATTGCATCATTTCATATAGACATATCATATACACATGTGAATAATTTGTACACCCCAATTACTCAGTTCAAGCCCACACAGGCCATAACAACTCCCTAAATATAAATCAGAGCTCATGCTGCCTCTCTTAAGACAGCCCATTCATTCCATTTCCCCAAATTCCCAACTCCTTGCCATGGTTAGAAAGCCCTTCACAGGTGGCCTTGCTTATTAATCCAGCCTCTCTTGCCACTCCTTTGTTCTCCATGTTCTGCCACACTGAACCCGAGAGGCTCCAAATTTTCTTTCACTTTGAAGCCTTGGCTCCTGCGCTTTTCCCCTCTGTGCTGCTATTTGGCCCCATGGTCTCGGCCCTGCTTCCTCCCATTGCTACTCAGCTTCCCAGACGCCCCCTCTCTCCTACCCGACCCTGACTGGCCCAGAGCTCTCACCCCTTCTTCCCAAGGGCTCCCAAGCATCCCTTTGTGTTAATTGTGCCGGCCTTTTTGTCCCATCAGCTCTCCGTGCTGGGAGGCAGGTTTTATTTACCACCATGCTCATGACAGGAACTCTGTGGATATTGGTTAAATGAACCTGTGCCTTAACCCTCCCACAAACCTCTAAGCATCCTGTCTTGGACCTTGTAACTGAAATAGGGCTAAAGCTGGTTGGGATAGTTTAGAATTTTTCAAGAAAATGCTGTTTTTTTGTCATGTAGCCGGGGCTCTTCTCAGCCTGGGAGACTCACCCCAAGACAGGGCCGGAGGAAGTACACCTTCCTGCTTCCAGCAATTATCCTTTGGGCACCCTGCCTGGGAGGGCCATACCTTGTGACTGCAGGTGGGACGTTTACTTCTATGCCTACGTTATGAGCTTATTTCTGGAACAGTTAACCGAATAGAAGCCTGTGCTGCTCCTTCACTAACCTTACCAAGCACTGTGTGGATAAGACCATGTGCCAGAAGTGAACAGTGACAGTCACTTAGCTTACTGCCCTGGCTCCAGCCCAGTCTTCCCTGGGTGTATCAGGTCATCACTGCTTTGCTTTGGTTGGTAGTCACCCTTAGCTGGCTCTTGGCTTTAGCATGAAATACTGCTCTACTGGTTCTAAGTTTCTGTCTCACTCAGGACATGAGGAGAAAGGGAGGGGTGATAAGGCTCTCCCAATGCATAAATTTTACTGATTTAAAGACATCCTCACTGGAGTTCTTGGAGTTTTCAGGGCCAAAGGAAACAGATCAGCATTTTGGGCCAATACTATTTTTCCTATTGCTAGTCCAACTATTGAATGGGAACTGGAACACAAAGAGGTCATTTCACTTATTTATAAACAAACAATAAGCCACAAAACAGACAGCACCCAAGACTTTGGGTTTCAAGTTTAGTGCTACTTCAATAGCCTAAGATAAATCTATATTGTTAGCTTTGACAGCTAATAGCATATTTAGTTTTGGTAAATGGCATTTCATTTTTTTAGAACTATCACTTAAGATGTCACCTCCAAGTCAACTGAACCACAATTATAATGACCTGGGATCCCTGTCCCTCTCCAAGTTAATGCAGAAGGTAGCGGAGGTCTGTGGGCTTCCCTCTCACATCTCCACCAGCCTTTCCTCTAAGTCAACATCACACCTTCTCATAAGAAAATATCCTTTGCTGCGGCAGTAAACAGAAGATAGGAGAAAGAAAAGGCTAGACTCTTGCCTGAATCACAGAAATACTCTTTCTAGCACAGAAACATTCTCTCACCACCTTAGGACTCGCCATTTTGGAAAAGTGTTTTGGGACCTCATCAACTTGGTTTCTGAGGAAGAATTTTTATCATACAGAATGAAGGAAAACCTTTTTTTAAAAAGCCTATCTAACCACCTGAAGGTCATCAGATGGTCCTGGAGGAAGAGTGAAGTCCGGCATCTGCACCACAGTCAAAGACAGCAGCTGGAAAGCTCGGCCCACGGCCAGGTGACAGTCCAGTATGGTGGAATCCTCAAAGTTCGTGGGGCCATTTACTAGTGGGGGTTTTATTGGTACTGGAGATTGAACACAGGGTATTCACAGAGCTACATCCCCAGGCCTTTCTAAATATTTTGTTTTGAGACAGGGTCTCACTAAGTCACTAATTTGCCCAAGCTGGGCTTCAACTTGTAATTCTCTTTTTTAAAAAATGTATTTATTTATTTCTTTTTTTGGTACCAGGGACTCATAACCTTGTGCTTGCCAGGCGCTCTGCCACTAAGCTTCATCTCTGGCCCTCTTCTGCTTTAGCTTCCCAAAGTATTGGGATTACAGGTATGCACTACCATGCCTGGCTTTGGGCCACATTCTATGTCAAAAATAGCTGCTAATCAAAGTAGTAAAAAATAAAGCTACCATGTTCAGTAAATTAAAAAAAAAATATATATCTAAAAAACTATAACAAAAATATTCATATTATTAAACAAATGTATAGTTGGTTCCTGTGCTTTTGTGTAAGGCAAGTATTTGTTTTAGAACTGAGCCAACACTGGTCACCCTGCTCATCAGTAGAAATTTGGAAACTATTACCCAGGAAGAAGCTCCATGGAGCCATGGCCTCAGTATCCTTCCCTCAAAACATCAAAATTTGGATTATCAGAGGCTATGTGTTAAAAACAAGAGGATGGCAAAGGCCACCCTGCACGGCACACATTTGTCCTCATCTCCCCACTGCATCCCTCTAGAAGAAACCTGGTCAACAGCACCACACGCAGCTACTGTGATGAGAACATTTCATATGGACAACAATAGTTTATATGAATAAGGACACCATAAAAAGGAGGAAAATGTAGGTGCAGCCAGAAAAGCTGCCACAGAACAAGTCTGGAACTATTTAGGAGTAGTGTAAAACACTAAACCACATTTACAAGTCTAATTTGGAAATTGGTGCAGGAGGAAGTTGGGGGATAAACCATGCATAAAATAAAAAACTCTACACAGATATAAACAACCATGTTTTCACACTTCTTTAGCCCATTTTCTCCACAGGAAACAAAGCAAAGCCCAGCCTCTTTCCGGAGTCCCTCTATTTACTAAAGATTTGTTAGAGAATCCCCACATGGGCTTAGTTCCCAGAAAGCCGACTTTGCTCCTTCACTCACCCCTGACAATGTACCCAGGCAGTGTTGGGGACACAGGCATGCATACTCAGAACAGGTCAGGAAAACTATGGCTCACTTAATGTACCCATTATACATAAGAGCACCGTGCTGCCGGGCGTCGCACACTTAGTCCATTAGGTCCTCGGCAGACTCCTAACTTGTAGCAGTGGAGCTCCAACACACCAAGAGACAGCGAGGAAGGCAAGATTCTGATCCAGCACGTGCTGGGTCAATCATTTCAGTCACATATGTCAGCCCTGAGCAAGTCCTCCGGGACCTGCAACCGTGTGCTTTGTAGAGTAGAAGTTTGGGCTTTTTCCCTCCCTGGATTTCTCCTCACTGCTGCCAACACCATGCTCTCAGCTGCTCCCTCTGGACTCCAGACAGCTGCCTGCTGTGTGTGGGAGATTTATTGTTCTGCTGCTGCTGCCTTGTCCTCGGCTGCTGGCTTCTCAGCCTGTGACTCTGGTGGGATCAGGTATTGGACTTCCTCTGTGCTGATGGCAACTTTGTCTGGCTGCAGCCACCTCTTGAAATGTTCCAAGGTGCTGTGAAGGAGCAGAAGAAAAGGGTAGCTATGTCAGACCTCACCAATTAATTACTTAATGATTAGCTCAGTTACTCAAACACTGCCTTCCCACCCACCACCAATGTCTTCCTACAATTGTTTTTCACTGCTGACTGGGGAGAGCAGCCGCTCTCTGACAGCTGTGCATCCTGGCAGCTCTGAGGCATAATTTACCCCCTAGAGGGCACTTTGGTTTTAATCAGCACCAGGCCCTCTTCAAATGTAGCCTCGGAAGGCTTGGTAAGAATAGCTGAAGAGCTTGCGCTTTGGTCCTATCTTTCTTCTTCAAAACTGAGAGACACTGTCAAGAGGAAGAAACACTCAAATGTCAACCTATTAGTGAGGCAGAAGTTGAGCATCTTTAAATCTCATACCTGAGGAGGTCTGAGGCTCAATTATACATGCAATGCAGCACTTACTGTAGGAAGTGCGATGTGTGTGTGTGTGTGTGTGTGTGTGTGAGTTATTTCATCCCTTACCAAGTCCCTGAGATAGAAACAGCTGAGCAGCAAATGGAATTAGCAACTTCCTACAAAGGAATGGTGTGTATGCTATTTTGTTTTGCTGTGTAGAGAGGAGGGAAGTGTGACTGTGGGGCTCACGCCCTGCTCCCACTTCCACAAGTACCCAGGGTCTCATAGCCTATGGCTATTAGGCATTCACAGTAAAATACAAGTGACTAGAAATAAAGTGAATCTTATTCCATGGTCTTTAGTAGCACAAAGCTCTAACTGTAAACTTGAGATACTGGTCAGTACATGGGAGGATTATGTTTTAGGTAGGTGGATTCTTAGCCCATTAATTCTTTGCCAAAAGCATACCATAAGAGTCGCCTACCTAGCCCACATGGTCCCCTGAAAAATCACCTCTGTTTAAAACATAAGCTTAAAAGTGTGAAAACAAACGCACAACTACTATTTCCTGGTGTTTGTTCTGAACAATGATAGAAGTATTCCCACAGATGGAGGTGCAGGGAGTGAATCCAAACATTGGAGGGGAATACAAACAGCTGACTGGCTCTTGTGCCCACATCTTATGAGAATCATGTATGACAGAAACATTTAACTATTGTCCAAATTATTTTTATAGAAAAGAGAAAGCAGCCAAGTCTGGTGGCACATGCCTGTAATCCCGGCACTCAGGAGGATGAAGCAAGAGGATTACCGAAAATTTGAGGCCAGCTGTGTTACAAGGTGAGACTCTGTCTCAAAAACACCAAAGCCGGGGAAACATCAACAACAACAACAACAACAACAAAAAAGGTCTGACACGGTGGCACATGTCTATAATCCCAGAACTATGGGAGGCTGAGGCAGAAGGACCCCAAGTTCAAGCCTAGCTTGGGCAACTTAGTAAGATTCTGTCTCAAAATAAAATAATAATAAAACAAACTTTTTAAAAAAAGCCTAGTGGGCCGCCCTGGTAAGTGGCTGTGGTCTGGCAAGCCACGGCCACCCCAGGGCAAGAAGCAAGAAGCAAGAAGCAACAGTGTTTCCTGAGATCCGTGCCATCTGCGGAGAGAGACCCTGGCGCCTGGGGACCTGCACCATACGGTGACTCGAGGTGCCGGGAGAACGGGGAGCTCCTCCCCTCTCTGGGGGGCGGCTGTGTGGCAGACTTTCCGTGGCCTGGAGAGAGACCCTGGCACCTGGGGACTGCACCATGCAGTTGACTCGGGGTGCCGGGAAAACAAGGAGCTCCTCCCTTCTCTGGGGGGCGGCTGTGAGTGTGGCAGACTTTCCGCGGCCTGGAGAGAGACCCTGGCACCTGGGGACTGCACCATGCAGTTGACTCGGGGTGCCGGGAAAACAAGGAGCTCCTCCCCTCTCTGGGGGGCGGCTGTGAGTGTGGCAGATTTTCAGTGGCCTGAAGGAGAGAGACCCTGAC
>PVJX010029271.1:0-23068 GCA_004027295.1 Dolichotis patagonum
GTCTCTGCAAAGTTCCCAATCCAAACAGCCCAGGCCAATCTGCCAGTCTCCAGGAGGTTCCCTGCCTTTCTTTTTTTTTAACCTCTTAAAAATTTATTTTACCGAGAATAAAACAAAACAAAGCAGAACAAAGCAGATCTGAACGGAACAGTGCAAACAACACAAGACTTCAAAACAAGATAAAAAGAAGTGAACAGTGGCTACCTTAATGTCTCTTGTTTTCTACAAAATAGCTGTCCCCACTTTCACACACAGTAAATTCAAACAAAATAAAATAGTATAAAACCAGTCAAAACAAAGTAATGAAAGCATTATGAGCCTTCAAAAGCAGACAATAGCAAATCAACAATGGCTACCATATTGTCGACAAAAAGAGCTTTCAAGTTGGAAGAAAAAAGGAGATAAAGTTTAAAAGAAAAGAAATTCCTTAAGTTATTGAAGAAATCCTTTGATCTTGGAGGATGAATGTAGAACTGGCATAAATGTCTCAGGTTCTTCTCTGTGATGCTGGATCTTTCTTCTTCTTTGCTCCCTAGTAATGCCATAATGGTAACCAATCATCCACTGAGGCTTGGTATGAATGACCAGATGAAAGAAATGCCAGGGGCACAGGGATCTTGGGGGCAAATGACAAGCTCTGCTTGGTCATAGTGCTGGTAGGTAGTGCTAGAAGTGAGGATAACTCTCTCATGGCTAACAGAGTGAGATGGTCTTTCTGTTCATTCAATCTAGTGAACCCAGAGAAGATTATTGGTGCAGGAACATGATTTACTTTTGCTTCCTACCAGGTTCGGGCCCAGAAAAGGTAAAGAATTTACTCAAGTTCAAGGACACTGCGGATAAGAGAGGTGAAGAGAGAGAACCATGTCCCATCACATGCTAACTCTGCTAATAGTTTTACTGGCCTTTTCAGGAAGCTCATTCTTTCTATCCCTCAAGTTTGTCTACAAATGAGGAAGACACAGTCATCTTTCTCAAGTCTTTTGCTGCTGTTAATAGACATGACCCAAAAGGCAGGGAGTGTGGGCTAGGCATTTAGTCATAAATTTGGATGATGTTTTAGATATAAAGTTTGGTAAAATTCCCATAACTCTTTTTCTTCTGGCTTTTTTCATTTGATAAACACTATTCTTGACATCCAGGAGCACCTATGTGTAGAGCAAAGTTAAGCCAGCTCCTGAGCATTCCTTAGCACATTTAGCAAAACTTAAAACCTTATTTTCTTCTGCATACAAAGCATGGAATATAATAACAGCTTCAGGGCTGCCAGAATTGGCTGTGTCTGAACAACATAAAGCGGGAAACTGACGTCTCCCATCTCTGACCACTAATTTTATCTCCCTACTTTCTTCCTCTGACTCAATAACAATTTTAAGGTATCTTGTCAAATTCCTCCATTCTTTGTCATCTACCACCGTATCTGTCCCTCATATGGTCCTCTCCAGTGTGTTCATTACTTCTTTTCAGTTCCCTTTGCTTGCAATTCTATCCTAATATTGCCCCATTCTCCATCTTTCATTTTAATTTCTCCACAAATGGTTACTCCTCTACAATCTTGATTTGTTTTCTTTTTCATATCTTTTCTATTCCTCTTTCTCACTCTAGCTTTCTAGTCCTTTCATCCACATAACGTGTCATGGGGAAGCTAAGTCACAGATGCAGGTGAAAGAAAAGCTTTGGAAAAATGAATTAGGAGTGATCAGTGATGTGACAGATTTACCTAAAAAGGAAGATAGAGCTAAATGATGACCAGACTAAAGCCCAACAAGCTGAAAGCAAGATGAGATAGTGTATAGCTCACACTCCTCTAATGATAATGGGATTTAGGGTGAGGGGTAACTGTATGGATTACATTTATATATAGATTATACCAGCTAGGCAATTTGGTTAATAGAGTGAGAATTGAGAGGAGAATCTCATGTTGAATAATTTAACATTTTGGAAATATGGAGAGAGATCAATGGAGAAACTTGTTCTTCAGAATTATAGAATGCATAACCAGCTTCTTTCTGTTCTCTTTGCATCCTATTGGAAGCATCTATATTTTCCCCTATAGGCTCATGTTTCCAAACTGCTCAACCATAATGAACTTGAGGGAAAAATGTACACCCTCCCTCCAGTGTTGGCGGTGCTGGTACCATTCTAGGGGTATGCCTGGAAACCAAACTGTAACTGTTCAAGAGTCATGTCTAAATGGCATGAGCCTCTAGGATTCACAACTTCCTTGGTTTCACTTTTTCTCAAAATATTTTGACACAGTGACTAAAATGGTAATTTATCAAAGGGAATGATGTGATCATTTATGTACTCATTGACTATGATAGGCTAGAGGACTTCTTTTGGGTACAATAATTACTATTTTCATAAAAGTGTTCAAACTCAGAGACATAGAAGCAGTTCTGGCCATTTGTTCTAGGCTTGGCCTCTGGAGAACTATTTTCTTAAGTCCAAAAAGATGCAGGGAGAAAGGAATACTTGAGTCTGTCTCAAGTCAGTGACCGCCTCCCCAGGAGCACCCTCCACAGGGCAGTCTGCACATCAGGGTTCCTGAGGCTGTAGATGATGGGGTTCAACATGGGATTTATAAGAGTGTTAAAAATTCCAACAACTTTATCCTTATTGGAAAGTTTGGCTGAACCTAGTCGCATGTAGTTAAAAATACCAGAACCATAGAATATGACAACTACAGTGAGGTGGGAACCACATGTGGAGAAGGCCTTCTTCTTGCCCTCAGCAGAGCGGATTCGAAGGATTGCAGCTGCTACATGGGCATAGGATGTGATAATCAGAGCCATGGGGGTACCTGCCATTATGAAACCCACAGCAAAGAGCAGCAGTTCATTGACTTGAGTACTGGAACAGGAGAGTTGGAACAGCTGTGGGAGGTCACAGTAGAAGTGATTGATCACACTGGGGCCACAGAAGTCGAGTGTGGATATGGCCACAGTATGCGTCAGTGCATTGGTGAAAGCACACACCCAGGACACAGCCACCAGTGCCCTCTGGACTGTTTGGTTCATGCGAGTGCTGTAGGTGAGGGGCCGGCAGATGGCCAGGAATCGGTCATAGGCCATGGCTGTCAACAGGAAGCAGTCCACCCCAACTAGCAAATGGAAGAAGAAGAGCTGTGTGAGGCAAGCTTGATAAGGAATTTTATCCTTGTGGGACACAAGATGATTCAACATTGAGGGAATGGTGACACTGACACACCCAACATCCAACACTGAGAGGTTCCCCAGGAAGAAATACATGGGGGTGTGGAGTTTGGGTTCCACCAAGATGGCTGCTAGGATACTGAGGTTGCCTCCAACTGTCAACATGTAGGCAAAGAGGAAAAGTACGAAGACAACTAGCCACAGCTCTGGTGTCTCCACTAAGCCTAGCAAGGTGAATTCAGTGATGGCTGTTCCATTGGCTCCAGATTTTGGCTGCATGGGTTCCTATAAAGAAACATTAAAGTAGGAAAATATTGGCACTCTCAGTTAGTTTATTTATTAGAAAAGAAGAAACAGGCCTTTCTCTACCTGTCCAACTCTGCTATGTTGTTTTCTCTCCAATTAAGGCATTTTCTACTCCCTGAGTTACACTATACATCTCTCTGGCTACACTGACCTCGATACCTTTACCTTATTCTGCAGTACAAGAACGGGTAACATGAACACTCAGGTCCTCCATTCTTTTGCTATCTGGAAATAATCTAGAGAGATTATAAAGAATACAACTTTTGGGGAAAATGAATAAATAAAATATTTACTTCTGCTTACAATTCAACAGAGGAAATTTGACACTTCCTTACCTCAGAAGTTATCCCTTACCAGTACAAGAAAAATAAACGTACAAATTCTTTCTTCAAATAAACTATTAAATACTCAAACCTCAATCCCTAAACCAGAAAGGAAGGCATCAGTGATAATGGAGTTAAAATAGAAGAATAGCAAGAAGCCTAAAGAAGAAATCCATGGCCACAGAGAGCTAGAAAATGGAATTTTGTAAGTGAGGGGAAAATACACTGTAATGGTTCCACAATTATCTGACCATGCTGTTTATGAACAAGTAAAGGCTAAAATAATTTACTTCCCACTTGTAATCACAAAAAGTTTATTTTAACCTGAAACATGTTTCAGTCTCTTCTGACACAATGTAAACTCTAACATCAAAGGGTCAATATAAGGATTCCACAGGAAAAAGGAAGGAAAAAAACCCCAGAAGCTTAAATTCTCTGCATGGGATACTATGGAACAGATGAAACAGAAGAAGACAGAATATGGAACAGATGAAAGTTGTGACCAAAAATTCCAACCTATCCAAAAAGCTTGAAGAAACATTTTCCTCTATAAAACAAGAGGATAAGATAAAAATATAAGAGCCAGAAAACCGGATGATAACAAGACCATGAAATATGAGCTTGGAGAAGACTACAAAAATATTAAGGAAAGTATAAAATAAATGAATGAAAGTAAAATTAGAAACAGCACAGTGAGAAAATTCAGACAGATACAAGAATAATGTTCAAAAAGATGACAAAATGAAAGGGAAAATGAAGAGCATGGGGCAAGACAAAAGAAATCCAACAGATACACAAAGAAGGAAACTAAAATAATAAAAATACCAGTTATGTAAAGGTAAATTTTGATAAGAAAATTTCAAGAAATCAGATACCACTTAAATCTATAAATTGAAAGGATATATCTTGTCCTAGGAAAAGTTAATATAAAATGTAAGCAATGTTACATACCATTTTAATATTCTTTGATATCAAGCAGTTTGTTAAAGAAAGAACCAAGTTGTTAGGCAAAAAGAAACAGACCATAATACATGTTAATTCTTGAATAAAAATGTGATCCACAACTGTTTTAACTATTTAGACAATAAAATTAACTTTGCAAAGCAAGAACTCAAGGATTATTATTAACATCAGCTATTGTTGAAAAAGGTAGCATGAGTATTTTTTTTTTTAACAGACTTTAGTCAACATTGAGAATGCAAAAATCTACCCTGCATGACCTGGTGATTAGTCTTAAAGTTATTTAACTGCAGGACTAAGACTAAAATGTAATGGAAATTATATGTGTGGAACAAAATGTACATGTTTTTAAAACCTGAAAAGGTAAAATGCTATAATTAACAGAAGGAAGAGATGAGAAGCAGTATAAATGTGCTGGCTTTTCATCTTACATAGCCAAGTGTGTAAATACATTATTTATATTTAGGCAAATGTGCACAAATCAGTAAAAATGAAAAGACTAAGGTCCTATAACCAAGTAAACGACATGATGATAGCAGACAAAGGAAGATAATTTCATTATCACTTATACTAGGAAACTAGTAGACATGGTGTAAAAACATGGAGTTTTAAAACTTACACATAAAAGTATAATGGTAACCTTACAATAAATTGTTCATCTTACAAAGGAATACATTGGTATAAAACAAAATGAAACAAACTTAGATCTTACTGAAAGAGAAATTTTTTAAAATAAAAGCAAATAGTATGAAAATTGAACAAAATTAAGATTAAATGTATTTACAGCAATAAAGTTGAATGGGCTAAACTCATCTAGTAAAAGAAATTAATTTGAAGTTATATCTAAATGTGCAACTCTAGGTTGATGCCAAAATACCTCACCAAAACACATAATAAGAAAAATAAAAAATAAAGTATTATCAGTAAAAATTAAACAAAAAGAAATACAAGATTAAGTTTAATTTAAAATTGGGATGTAGCTCAGTGGCAAAACAAATATCAAAGCAAAACAAAATAAAATAGAAGGTGCAAATTTGAAGAAAGAATATTTTGTAAACACAGAGTGCAAAGTTACAGTAGTGGTTGAAAATGAATACCTTAAATGTATAGTATTTATACACAAGCAAAAAGTACAGAAGTTCCAGGAAAAATAGCAATACATAGAAAAACAATCAATGAGTTTTAGTGACTTTCAGTCCAAAATAACAGTTATCAAAAAATATAATTGTGTAAGAGACAGAACTAAATGAATGATGTGATCACCTTTCCTAAGTGCCCCTGAAACCTTCATCTCTCCAAAATAAAAAATTTAAAAAGTCATAAAAAGAGCACATAAAAACCAGAAATTTAGCAAACTTCAAAGGAATATACAATATATATGGTACTATCCTATTACAACCCAATTTAAAGAAAAATTCAATTTTTTAAAAAAAAGTCTTTAAGAAGTGATTGCACCAAACAGAGAAAACTTAACCTATCTGGGGAAGTCGAAAAAGGGAATGATGAAATCAATCCACATGAGAACATTTAGTTTAAATCAATGTTCAGAATAAAATTCATAGTTTTAAATTAGTACACTGTATTAAAACAAAAAATTAAATAACCAAATCAAGAAGTGAGTAAAGAAACTATTAAGAAATGAGAAATAAAAATGATAAAAGTAAAACTTGATTAGAAAAAGAAATACAGAGCTAATAAACAAATTCAAAATATCTTTTCGAGTGGAGGAAGGAGGACATAAAATTGTTAAGTTTTAAATTGGACTCAATCAATAGAAAGAAAAAAAGCATAAATGTATAAATAGTAAGTTAATAGCAAAAACAAAACAATCTGCTGCAAAGTCCACACTGCCATTGTCTATGTGAAAACTTTTTAAAAATTGGAAAAACTGGGTAAAATTTGATAAAAGTACAATTTATGAAGGTTCACTTCTGACAAAATGAAGAATTGAAATGGGCTGATTACTAAACTAGAGAAATCTGTTCAAGAAGCTACTATGCTCTATTATTCTACCACAATCGTTTATCCTCCCCTGCTAAAATAGTCTGTATCCAGCATTTAAAGAATAAAACTTTTTAAGTGTCACTTAAGCAACTCCAGAATGTGGACGAAGGAAAACTTCTCAAATCATGTTTATGGTTGAAAAATAAAACTGATTCTCCAAATAACCAAAAGTAACACACTAAACAAAGGAAGAGGAAAGAATAATACTGGGCAGTGTCAGTTATTAATATTGAAGCAAAATCCTAACAGAAATAATGAGGCCTACCAAATACAAATATAAAGCAGTAATTACTCATCATTACTAGTTGGGTTTATTCCAGGATTGCAAAACTGTTTTAAATATATCTGAAACTTTAGTATATTTAATTATATTAATAGGCTAAAAGGAAAACCATTATTCTCTCTAAATTTGAAAAGGTATTGGATAATAGTTTTATTATTCATTTAAAGATTATTTTTCTTGCTGTTTATTTTTTTGAAATTATGTATTATTTTTACCCTTTCTCTGTGTTGTTATTTTTTCTTTAACTAAAAATTTAAAAATTATTTAAAAATAGTAATAAATGAAGATTTTTCTTAACACTAATTATAGACCTACTTCATCTCCAAAGGTAGCATATTTTGGGGGAAATATAAAAAGCATTCACACTAACCACAAGGAAAAGAAACCTAACTGACATATCATTTTCACTGTTTTGTTTTGATTTGTTTTATTCTGTTCCATTTTATTTGATTTTATTAGGTCTGATGATATAGGCAGCTATTTTGAAGATAACAACAGGCGTCACGGTAGCCACTGTCGATCTCCTGTATTCTTGTTTTTTAATCCTGTATCAATTTCACTATTTTTAAAAGTGGTTTGCTTTTGTTTTGTTTGGTTTGATTTTACTATGTCTGATGTATGGACAGCTGTTTTGAAGCTAACAAGAGGCATTATGGCAGCCTTTGGTGATTTCCTATTATCTTGTTTTGAAGTCCTATATTGCTTTCACTGTTTTTTTTAGATTGGCTTTACCATGTTTTATTTTGTTTGGTCTTATTCTTTCAAAAATAAAATTAAAAAAGAGCTATTTTTCATGCTGATATCTTGCAATATGAGCAACTACTTTGAAAATAACAGCACATAGTGTATTAACCATTGTTACTCTCCTACTATCTTGTTTTAAAATATTGCATCATTGCTTTTATTATTTTTTTCTTTAAAAGAAAAATATTAGAAGATATAATGGCAGGGATATATTCTTATAATAACAACCATGACATGCTTTCTAATATTAGGCTTAACAAGGGTTGTGAAATAATTTCATAAAGTTCACATATGCTGAAAGACACAAAATTAGATTTGAATAAATGGGAAAAAGTGTCATGTTCTGGGATGGGAAAAGTTCGTATCATTAGAATTTCATTTGCCCTCAAATTATTAATAAATACTTTTTAGAGTAATAGAAATGCAAACAAAAATACCAACAGGATATAGAAAAACATAAGTGTTAAGCTATTTCTAAAGTTCATAGAGAAAACTAAGAAGACAAGCTCGAAAAATCAGTGAGCAGAGATTATATGGTCTAGATTTAAAGCATGTTGTAAAGCCACAATAACATAAGTACTTGTTTACTTTCTTGAAAACAGCAGGACAAAAACAGTACAATAAAATGAAAAATCTAGGAATATAATGAAAATAATCCAGGAACTTAGTACACAATATAAATAGCATCTTAAATTAGTGTGAATATGTGTTTTTCAATAAAAGCTATTGAAGCAATATTACAGCTATCTAGAAAGAAATTTTGTCCACATGCCTCACATATTTTGGAACAATTAATTCTAAAAGGATCATGATTTAAATGTAAAAATTAAGCAATAAAGTTATTAGTAAAAAAAAAAAAAGGAAGAGCTATATAAGAATGACTTGACATACAAAATTGCAAAATACAACACCAAAACTGATCAGTCTATTAAAATTCAAAAACTCTGGCAACTTGATTAAGTTGTTACTACATTTCCCCAAATCTCATTCTGCGTAAGATTTCAGGTTGGACAGGTCACAGGGGAATTTGCATAACTGTTGTAGCATAAGTAAAGCAATAGATCCTAAAGTATAAAGCTTAAAGAGGATCACACACTGGGGGTTCCACGGTTCCAGTTTATCCTTGCTTTTCCTTGCTTGGTCCCTCCTTTGTCCTGATTGCCAACATGGTTACCCCCTGACACTTCATTCTGAACTCTTTGAGCTGGTAGCTATGAAGGGTCAGTAACTTCCAAGTTTCCCATGAACCCCTTCACAGTTCTGTTCCTCTAGTCCGACTTGCCCCCTTCCTGCAATTTCCAACTCCTATACCCACCTAGAGCTGCTTAGTGGCTTTTCTTTGATTCTTCTCAGATTATTTCTCCAACTCCTTTTACCTTAAATGTAATTTTAAATCTAGTTCCTAGAGTAAATTGTTCCATAGATTCAGAGTGTTTTTGCTTCCTGGATTGAAGTCTAATTCATAAACCTAATTATAAGCATAATCAAAAAGCAGCAAACTAGGAAAAATATTTGCACTTGATACCAGAGATAAAGGTCCATTTCCCGAATACGTGAAGAGCTACCTCTAATATAGAAAAGGACCAACAATTCAGTAGAAAAATAATGCTAACAGCAATGTGATTAAGAAAGATGCAAAAATTGTAGAACATCATTTTAATTCAGAAAAAAGAGGACTAGAAAATATAAACTTCTATTAGAGGTTTAGGTAATATGGGTGGTTTAATTTTCTTCTCCTTTTTCAGTGTTACAAATTATCCATAATTAATACAGATTTAACAGTTGCTATTTAGCGCCATCTCCTGGGGCTGATGGTGACACATTTATCTAATCCCACATTACAATGAACTAGCTGAATAAAAATGGAAGCCAGAATTCTCCTCCTGTACAATCTCCAATGTCCTCGATACTGACGATTTCCTTGAAATTCTCAATGTTCCTTCTCTGACAATACCCATGGCTGAGAATTATTGGAAAGCTGATAGGCTAGGCATCCAGTAGTGTCCTAAGAACTTCTTTTACCTGTACTTTCTGTTTACTCTTCCCAGAATTCCTATGAAATGAGTACAAATTTTTAATCCCTATTTTACAGAAAGCAAAGCAGATTTCAAGAGCTACAGACAGGACACTAACACAGTCATTCTGTCTCCAGTATCCTCCCCTTAATCACTCTATGTACGGCCACTTTCAGGAGCCCAATGTATCTCATGAAGCCTCGTCCTTATCTTTCAATTCTCCCTGCATTTCTTTGTGATCCACTCTAAGCTGCAAATATCTATCCCATAGTCTTTCCCTTGTAGATCCAATGTCTTACCTCACAGGTTGCAATGGCTCAAATCCAAATAAGTGGTGTGGGTGTCTTGTGACCTGTTAGTAGCTGCCCTCTGACACCTTTCTTCATTTTAATCATGTCATCAGATTATAATGGCTGTGATATCCTATACCTCATCCTTGTTTATGTTATATTTTCTGCATAGAGCTCTTTGTCACGGTCAAATCTTCACAATGCAGCTGAAATGCCTATCTCCCCAAGAAATATTTCCCAGGTCTGACTTTACCCATTTGGAAGGGACATTTGTGTCTTCAATATTCCAAATACTCCTATTCTACATGGCACTTATCTCCCAGCATTAAAAATTTAGCTATTTTGCCTAGTTATTCCAATTTCAGGACAACAGTCATGTCTGATTCATCTTTAGGAAGTGTAACATCGGCCCATTTTGCTTATGTACCATTTCAAAAGTAAATGAATGGCTACATTGGTTGACAAACAGAATTTCTGGCTAAGTGGTATCACTATAACAAATAGGAATTAGGAAAGGATATTTTGGACAAGTTGGAGTTTGTGCTAGACTGAAGGATTGATGTGCTTTCAGGAGGGGGTTGTGTGACAGGCACCAGGTTACTGCTGTAGAGATGACTCTTTGTCTAGATGGGGCATACAGGTGTGTAAATTCACACCTGTGCATAAATTTTTTTTGAGACAGGATCTTACTATGCAGTTCAGGCTGGCCTTGGGCTTACTTTGTAGCTCAGGCTGGTTTTTGATTCACAGTGATCTCTTGTCTCAGCTTCCCAAGTGTTGGGATTACAAGCTTGTGCCACCATACCTGACTACAAATTTTTTATATACACATGACAAACATTTTTCTGTGATCAGAAGAAAGAGTCTTTAAATTCTGGCCAGAATGGTAGCTGTTCTCTAGTCCTCAATCAACAGAAAATAAAGAGTATGTAGTATGTCTGTATTGTGCACTGGACTCTCTACCCGGGCCGTCTGAAATGATTACAATCACAAGGACAATCAGCAATGAAACTCTTAGAGTACCATTCGTGAGGGTCCACCAGAGCCCCAGGCTTCCTTTATTATGCTGCGACCACCCCTGCTCTGAGGCTCCCATGGGCCCTTCACATATCAAGGCTGGTCATGGCGGCCCAGTCAGGCTACTCTATGAGGATTGAGTTATAGGCAAGGAAACTGAACACTGAATCTCCACCCCTAACTTCTCACAGGATCTGGAAACAAAATTCACCCGAAAGAGATGGGATTTCAAAGTGATCTGGAGAAGAAGCCTCGTGGATGATAGTCTCAGCTCTTTTATCTGTTTGATGTCATCTTGAGCAGGTCTCTTATTTTTGCTATCAAGACTTTGCTTTTTCACCTTTGTGGAAAGAAGATATCTGACTCACTGAGAAACAGCTAGTGTCCCTGTGCTGTAGAAGGGGAGGGAGGGAGGGATACAAAAGAACTCACCTTGTGAAGGCTTAGAGTCCTGTGAGGTTTCCCGCAAAGGATTGTGAAGGTGCAGGAAACCACACAACTCAGCTGGCCACACTGGAAGATTATGTGGCTGTATCTACGGGACTGAGATAAAGTGAGTCTGATAACACGTCCGTTGTGTGGATTTTCCATCACAGTATTAGCCTCCTGGGACCTCGAAATTAGTCCCATGAAGAAGGAGGCGGCTGTGGGGGTCAATAATACAAGTCCTCATAAACACTGCAGTAGTGAAGCAGTGGGACTTTATACCTTGGGGTATTTAGAATTTCTCCTTAGAATGTCTTCATCTCCACTCCTTCCCCATATTAGCCTATGGGGACAATAAAGGGCAATATTACAAAATCCCAGCTTAACTGATGAGGTCATAGAGAAGCTGTCTGTTTTCCCAAAATCACCCAACGGAATTAGAGGTGGAACCAGAACTGAATCTGATTGAGAATATTGCTCCCCCAGATTTGAAGGCTGAGGCAGGCTGACTCTAAACCACAGAATGAGAAGGAAGCCTGCCTTCCTGGGGAGGAGGCATAAGCCCAGAAAATGAGACAAAGATGCATAAGGTCCTTTCCAACTTCAAATTCTTAATGAATCCTTAAGAAGACAGCTCCTACGCAGGGCCTTGTTAGTGAGGCCCAGAGGGACTGTGTTGCAGGAGTCTCATAATGATCCTGGAGAGGAAGATGAGTTATTGTGCGGTGCCAGGAGAAGGTGATGGGACGGGGAGAGGGCTTTAAAGTTGTTCCCTACTGTGATTTTCAGGCCAGGCTCTTAGGAGTTTAGAGTCTATTGCTAGACATGAGAAAAGACAGAAGTTTGGCACCCATTATGTACTACAGCCTTCAGACTCTCTCGTCCTTTCCACAGAGCTAATCGTCCCCTCAGCTTGAGGTGACAGCATGCTCTGTGCTGGAAGACAGCTGGGCTTTGAGATAGGCGGTCTGTCTTCCATGTATGAGCAACTGCTTAAAACCTTTAACCTCAGTTTCTTTATTACAAAGTGTGTGTAATACACCCTCTTACATTGGATGGGAGAATTAAATGGAGTACCATTCATAATTCTTGGTAGGGGATACCTGTTACATATTTTACTTAATGACTGATAGCTTTTGTTTTGAGTTTGCTGTGGACATGCCACTAGTCCTTGCACTTCAGATACATTAAATCCAATCAACCCTTTCACCAATTCTCTGAGATAGGCATCTTTATTATCTCCATTTTACAAATAAATAACTTGAGGTTCAAAGTAACTCAGGAATTTGTCTAAGGCTACACAGGACTTTGAGGAGTAGGTGTTCAAGCTGGTGCCTGTCTGGTTGCAAGTACCTAATCTCATCTCCTATGCCATCTGACTTACTCTGTCCCTGCTTCCCTTAGCCCTCTTTGCCCAAACAGTGTACTTTCAGCTTCTGCTTGTGAGGTCTATCACTTTCAGTATACTGGGAGCTACACTTTGGGGATAATCTTAAAATATCTATATTTCAAAAATAGCAACCATGCTCCATCACTGGTAGCCCAGCTCATAGCATTAAATATGACAGCCAGCCGATACCTCCAGTTTCACTCTTGTTTTTCTGTTGTATCTATTACTCTCACTGCAAAGAATATAACCCTGCCTCTGGGGAATGCTGACATAAAAATATGAAATTTCCAATTGCTGAAGGTATGAAAAACACAGATGAAAGAAAAACAGCAAATGGCAAGACCTTGTAGAATCATTTGCAAAATATATGGCAAAGGTCTATAATGCACAGTGCATAACAATGTCTATAAATCAATTAAAAACTAACAATCTGTTAGAAAGAGAGAAAAGGTTATGAAAAGACAATTGCAAATACAGAAATAGGAATGAATTATATTAGACCTTGCAGGCTGCCATAACAATGTACTGTAGGTTGCATGGCTTAAAAACTAGAACTGTGTTTGCTTATAATTCTGAAGCTGGAATTTCAAGATCACTGTTCCCAAATGGTCAGATTCTGGTGAGGGTTCTCCTCATGACTGGCAGATGGGTACTTTTCAGCTCATTCTCATGTGGCAGGGAGGGAGGGAGGGACAGGGAAGAGAGAAGAGAAAGAAGAGAGAGAAGACAGAAGGAAAAGCAGAAGAAGAAAGAGGAAAGGGAAGAGGAGGTGGAGAAGAAGAAAAAGAAGAACAAAGAAAGAAGGAGAAAGAAGAGTAGTGGAAGAAGAGAGAATGGAGACAAGAGAGATCAGAAGAGGAGAGAGAAGAGATGAGAAGTGAAGAGAAAAGAAGAGAAGAGAAGAGGAGAGAAGAGAGATCCAAGAGCAGATCTCCAAATAAGTCACATTGGAGATGAAGGCTTCCACATATGAAATTTGAGAGAAATACAATTGAGTACAGATCATAGATAATATTTGAAAATATATTGAACTTTTTGAACATAAAAATTAATATCAAATTAATCTCAGTAATTTTTAATCATTATATTGTAAAAAATTAGAAGCATTAATTCATAACTTCCACCGTTATCAGATGTTTGGAAAACAAGCAATTTTATTTACCACTGGAATAATAAAATGTGCAAAATTTTTGTAGAGGGAAATATATATATATCTAAATCCAAATTTTTATTTCATATAACTCAATTTTAATTATCAGAAGTTATGGAAATGCTCATAGAAAAATAATAGAACTATGAAGAATATTCTTTATATTATTAACTATAAATGATAAATCTGAAAATAATCTGAACTCTATCAAAAGGTATATTTAAATACATTATGGTTTACTCAAAAATTAATGCTAGAGAGTATTAATTAAACTAGGAGAAGTTTTTAGATATTTAACAGGTAAAATAATCTACCTATTATGTAATGTATAAACAAAAAATCACTTAACACCCCCTATTGATATGAAACATACAACAACCTGTTTTTACTGATAGGAAAATATAGAAGTAAGTTTATGTAAAAATGTTTATATATTTATAAAAAGGTAGAAGAGGTAAGCACCAAATTCTTAGTAGTAGTCACATCTGAAGAATTAAATTATGAAGAGTAAGGACAAAGAGAGTGATGGTATTGATTTTAATTTTCTAATGATAAAATTTGTTTTATTTTCATAAACATATTTTTAATGAAAAAATTTAAAAATCAATACACAATTTTCCTTTAGAACAGAGAGAAATATACGTTCTTGACTGTGTTTTAAGTACCCTAGAATATCACAGCGTTGGCAGGGTGCTGGAGACCAATGCTCCCAGCTCTGCTGCACAAGTTCTGAATCATTTTGTGGGACTCAGTGTGAAAGCAGGAGGAGGAGCTGCTTTCAGGGGAAGCCAGATGGCAGGATGTGTCACTTCTTTGCACTAGGCTGTGACATTTCATTTTCCAGCTTGTAGAGAATCTAAGCAAAAAACACAATGAGGGGCCCTTATGTAGGACTTTGAGCCTCCCAAGGTGCAGAACTTACTGAGCGCCACCTCAGTCCAGACTGGGAAGTATCCTTAGGACAAAATGGCGGCCAAGGGCTTTGTTCTGTGGGATGTGTCTACCTCCTATTAAGTGGAGCCACTTTGGGAAGCAAGAGTATCACTTTCTAACAGAAGTCGTCTTGCTCAGAAATCTAGGAGAGGCAGGGACTGCTGCTGTGTGGTCTGGGCTCTTCTGGGACACCTTTCACACCATAGCTCGCTTCATTGTGAGCAGCCTCTGCAGGGCACCCTGCACATCAGGGTTCCTCAGGCTGTAGATGAGTGGGTTCAGCAGGGGACTGATGACAGTGTTGAGGATGCCAATGCCCTTGTCCTTGTCTGAAGCCTCCACTGAGCCCAGCCTCATGTAGCTGAAGACGCCTGTCCCATAGAAGATGCCCACGACAGTGAGGTGGGAACTGCATGTGGAGAAGGCTTTCTTCCTGCCCTCAGCAGAGTGAATTCCCAAGACTGCAACTGCCACATGGATGTAGGAAGTGACAATGAGAATCACAGGTGCACCAGCCATGAGGATCCCCAGACCAAAAAGCAGTAGCTCATTGAGTTTGGTGCTGGAGCAAGAGAGTTGGAACAGCTGAGGGAGGTCACAGTAGAAGTGATCGATCATACTGGGGCCACAGAAGTTGAGCATGGATATGGCCACGGTGTGAGTCAGGGCATTGGTGAAGGCACACACCCAGGACACAGCCACCAATGTCCTCTGGACAGTCTGGCTCATGCGGGTGCTGTAGGTGAGGGGCCGGCAGATGGCCAGGAATCAATCATAGGCCATGGCCGTCAACAGGAAACAGTCTACACCAGCAAACTGATGGAAGAAGAAGAGCTGTGTGAGGCAGGCTCCATGAGGAACCGTGCGTTTGTGGGACAGAAGTCGACCCAGCATTGGGGGAACAGTCACACTGATGCAACCAACATCCAGCACTGAGAGGTTTCCCAGGAAGAAGTACATGGGGGTGTGGAGTTTGGGCTCCAGCAAGATGGCTGCTAGGATGCTGAGGTTGCCCCCTACTGTTACCAGGTAGGCAAAGAAGAAAAGCACGAAGACAACTGGTCAAAGTCCTGGTGTCTCCACCAAGCCCAGGAGAATAAACTCAGCAATGACTGTTCCATTGCCCCTGGATTCTGGCTCCATATGCCCCTGTATTCCAGAGTGGAAGAGATTCATCTTCACTATTTTATTATTCAATAGAAATATGTGGAAGGACTTTCATGTGTCAAGTGCCAGAGTAAATTTCTATGGTTCCCAGTGAGTATTTTCTCATTCCTCAGGCCACATCTTGTTTATTAACCCTCTCTCTTGTGTGTGCATTTTCTGAACCTACTGCTATTTGGAATTCTTTCCTCTTGAAAGGTGTTTACATTTTGTCCTATTTTATTCCCTAGAATCAATAAATGAAAAGTCTTCCCAGTAAGAACCTCTATGAGAAAATTTGGGGATAAAGTAATGCTCAAAGTCAGAATGAGTAGATAATAAAGCAGAAAGAAACACAAGAATTGATCACAGATCCATACAGATCTATTATATATGAAAGAAAATAAGATAACTGTGATGTGGAAAGGGAGAAAGAAAAAAGGTATATATATTTAAGATAGCTATACAGCTAGTTTCTATCTGTTCCTTGAAAAGAATGTCTTGTGCTAATATTGTTTAGATAAGATGTCATGCATGTATCCTGTACTCTGAATACCTACTAAGATGACAACAATATGCAATGTATCAACTATTGTAAGTGTGCTACTAACCTGGTTTTGTGCTTTGATTTCATTATCGTTTTTCCCCTTAAAATAAATTATTAAATATTAAAAACCGGGCAAGTCTGAGGAAAAAAAGGAAAGATACAAAATTAAGAATAAAAAAATACAAATATTCACAGACCAAAAATAAATTTGAATAATCAAAGTATCTGCTTCTGTTTGAGCTACCCCCAAATACAAAAAGCTACAAAAAGAAAAAGAAGAAAAAAATTGTTCAAAATGTACATCCATATTTAGGCTCCAAATTTATTCTTAATATGTAAAATTATTTTAAATATGTTAGTATAAAAACAATTTCCATATAAAACTTCCTTAGGTTAGAAAAAAATGAAAAATTTCCCATCCACATTTTTTCTCATCCATGTTTTAAAAACTGACAAACTTTGAGAATAAAATATAACAACAATTTATAAAGTGAATTACTCTTCACAACCCTTATTTGGCAAGACAAATACAAAAATCCTAAGTGCAGTAAACAAAATGAGTGACAATCAAATAGAAGTATAGAAAAGAGAGGCCAAGGTTTTAGCTCAGCGGCATAAGTGCCTGCTTGGCAACGTGAGGTCGTGAGTTTGATTCCCAGCACCAAAAAAATAAATAAAAATAAATAAATAATAAATAAAGGAGAGGATGATTTAGCATCCAAGAGATACTAATTGGATGTAAAAGGAAAAATTTTCTAAAAAGCAATTCATAAATGTCGATATCCATTTGTAAAGTAGAGAAGAAAAGAAAAAAGTAAATAATGACAACAGCAAAACTCTTGTGGTTACAGGGAATGGAAGTATGTAAGTTTATGTAACAAGACATGTTTATTACAAACCTACATCCTTCAGAGTGGCAAAGTAGCACTCATATTCTCTTAAAATCAAAATGAATGAAAACATTTTGCTTCATCACCATAAGAGTTTTTCATTATTGTAAAAGTCTGAAGCAAGAGACAGGAGATGCTTGACCATTAGAAAGGAAGTGGAAGATTTTTCTCCAATGATGGGGAAGTGAAA
Organism: Dolichotis patagonum; assembly: GCA_004027295.1. NCBI lineage: Eukaryota > Metazoa > Chordata > Mammalia > Rodentia > Caviidae > Dolichotis > Dolichotis patagonum. Next base: position 17,767 of record PVJX010029271.1, read on the forward strand.
GATGGAGGGAGGGAAGTGAGGGAGCAGAAGCAAAAAAAAAAACAAAACAAACAAAACAAAGCAGAATTTTTGCACATGGAAACAGGACCAAGAGCTGGATGGAGTAGGGAGGAAGGGGAAGGGTGGCAGATTAAAAAAAACAAACACAGATGAAAATTAAGATGTCTTACAGACAGGTACCAACTCCACATGGTAGCTGTAATCATTATGTACTGCAAATATGTGCTAATAAAAATAAATAAAACATTAAAAAAGGAAAATGAAAAGAATAATTTAAAACATTTCAGTTGTATAAATAAAAACATAAGGGAAGGGAAAACAACTAGGAAACTCAGAATTAATAGGAAATTAGCAAGGTAGATAACATTTTTTTAAAAAAAGATAATTATACTCAGATCAGTAAATTTCTTAGAAACCCAAAGTAATCATATATAAAAATAAAGGTTATAGTTCATTACAAGTGATATCTTTTGATGTAAAATTAAAAGCCAGCAGGAGGTAAATTTATACCCTACCTACACATGCAGGTACCTAGAAAAATGGCAGGAAGGAAATATTTGTCAGTTCTACCTGCTGGAAAAAACATAGGAGATTTTAAGCTTCTTTTTTCTCACCTTTCCTTTCTTCTTCTTTTAAATGATCTACAGTGAATGGTCTTACTTTATAATCACAGAATATATGTGCTGGTTTCGTAAGATTGCAGAGGTCCTTACTGGTCAGGGGTAGTGGCTCAGTGACTCCACCTCATCCGTGTCTCTAGCAGGTTTAGGGTGTTACTCCCCAGCATATCAGTAAAGGTTTAGGGTGCTATATGAACTTACCTCAGTGCTCTATGGAGTAATAATATCAATTCACTCCATTATGTGCTCTTTACAGGAAGTGTAATAAAACAACTGAGTTTTCAGTTTCCACCAAAATTAATCTATAAAGTATCCATCAGTGAAAGCTAATGGTTTGTTCTACTCCTTGCGTGCATGCATTAGCAGAACATGGATTTACAGAATATTTACCCTTTGCTTATCAAACAAATTTCTTTCTTTGACTTATTTTTGATGCATTTTAAAAACATAGTAGCCAGATAATATTCTTGATAAGTAGAAGTATTTAAATTGTTTTAAGAATATAACAAAAATCTTCATAGATAACAAATATTAGAAGTTATGATGTCTATAACTGTATGTACCCATGACCCAGGAATACTGAAGGTAGATTCCAAATTTTTATAAATTATTTTAAATGCAAGACACAGTCAGCTTCCTATCAATAATGTAGACCCTGAGCCACGTTCAGGGGATCCCATTTCCAGGATTATATTTAGTTAAAATCTACTGTACCAGTTTAAATCCTATTAAATAATTTTACCATCACCTCACCCACAAAATTAGAACTCCCAGTGCACATAACTGTATACTCAGTACTCTGTATTTTGTATACTCTATAGTCAGTGGCATTTGCCCTTGGATATTGTCCAAAGATCAAGCTGTTTTAGATCTTGGATAATATGTGCTCTCTCCATTGTTGAGTTGGATATCAGAATGAATACCAAATGTAAGTACAAAATGTCTGATGTTCCATTTTTAAAGCAGTGCTATTACTGGGCCAGCTTACTGTACCCTTGCTAATTCCTAAACATCAAAGAAGTTATCAGAGAAAGGGTATGTATGCAAACACCTGTAATGTGCCCACTAGTCTGACCAGCTCGAGATGACTGCTTTGAACTGAGTCTCCAAGAGGCACTTCCTGATACCTAGAGGGCATTAGAAAATGCGTCAAACATATGTGGAAGAACAAAAGTAAATCCTACCTCTCACCGGAGATCAACTTACAATGAGTCAAAGTTACAATAAATGTAAGACCTGAAATTACAACTGCTACCAAAATCATGGGGGAAATCCTTCAAGACACTGGGATAGGCAAAGAGTTTTGGAAAAGATCTTAAAGTACAAATAACAAAAAGCAAAAATAGACAAATGAGATTATATTAAACAAGAAGCTTCTTCACAGAAAAAGAAACTATCAACAGTTTGAAGACACAACCAGCAGAACGAGAGGAAATATTTGCAAACTTTTTATCTGACAAGGGATTAATATCCACAATACTGAAGGTCAAGCAGATGGAAACAACAAAAGCAAACCAAGCAAAACCAAAAAAATCCAAAAGCAAAACAAAACAATACAACACAACAGAACACAGCAACAACAAAAAATGACATCTAATCTCAAATGATATGAACAGATAGTTCTCAAATGAAGACATACAAATGGTCAAAATATGTGAAATAAACATTCATGTATTCATATGAGCCAAAATCCCATTTATTTTGCCATAGAAAAGATGGTAAAGGCAGTAAATGTCCACTCGTTCATATAATACAAGCAAAAGATTACATTAGGAAAACTAAGTTCACTTTACAGGGGTTTTTTCTTTCAGAGATAATTGGAAATGGGAGGTGGTGAAATACAAGTTGCCTGGAGTTCTTAGGAAAAATACTAGTGTAGAAGTTAAGGTCCCGGAGTTCTAGAACTGTTGATTCTGTCTGGAGTGCTTGTCTTATTAACTTCCAGTTCTCAGATCCTTTGACTGAACTGAAATGTTCTTTCTCTACAGAGGTTTTCATGGTTCTCCACAAACTCCTTTCCTCTAAATTTCAGCAGCACTTTAATTGTAGGCTTCTTGACTCTTATCTCTGTCAACCTCCTGCAGGGCTATTTCTCTGTGGAGCACACTTCCTGTGTACTGTGATTTGTGGATAGATTTATGTCTGATTCGGCTCTCCATTTTCAAGGCCTGTCATCATAGTTTTATACAGGATGTGCTTAATATTTGTAAGTAAGTCAACAAGTGAACTTCAGTGAAATGGGTATGGAATTGGCCAGTAGGGGTTGGGAGAGGTTTTCAGCATGAGCTGGGGTAATTGCTTTGAGGGAAGTACAGGTTTGAGTAGAAGGCACAGATGCAGTAGTGTTAGTCTTTCAGCTCCATTTGTCTGACAGAGCATTTGTAAGTACTCATTTTTGAGTAGTTAAAACAATCATTCATGTGACAGAGGCCTTGTCACAAAAAGAGCCCATAAGAGTTTGGTAAGTAGAAGTGTTAGGTCCTGTGAATAAATAAGGTTGAACAAAAGGAATACACCTCACATATAGGTCCTATGACTAAATCTAGAGGTGAGACTTACTGGTCATTACCAAGTTTCTGGGATGGTCTGTTCATTCAAGAACTCTTCGTCATGATGATGACCTTAAGTCCACCTAGATCAAAACACTCAGGTATCCTGCATGAGCTTCGGGCTGTCCATACCCAGTGTTCATGACTCCCTGCCCCGACAACCCAACTAAACATTTTATGCATGTGATGCTGAAGCCCTAATCAGGGCCTCTGATGTTGGGTTGTGGTTGAAGTTAGTCTCTAAGGAATAGGCCTCGGCAGGAAGACAGGATCCTTGGAATGCTCTTGTACTGTAATAGAAACAAAAACCAGGCTCAAACCAAGGACCTTGCCAAACCAGGCAATATGCTGTATCTCCAGATCTTTTAATGATTTATGCTTTTATCTTCATCCAGCATCTCCCTAAGTCACTAAATTGTTTAGGTTGAGCTCAAGCTTTCTGTCAATGCTTCAGCCTCCCAGAGGGCTGGGATGAAAGCTGTACCACCACGCCCCACTTCTTTCTCTCTGTTTTCGTGTATTGACCCAAATGTGACTTTTTCCTTATGAATCATCTGGGAAATAGGAGGTTTGTCTCACTTGGTAGCAACTCAGATGCCTCCACAGGGGCAGAAGGGAAGCCTCAGATGGAGCACTCACCTTGTTCCAGGTCCTCAGGCCACAGGTTGGTTTTGAGTGGAGAGAAGGAGAGAGGCACTGTGCACACCACAGCCCAGCTAACAAGGAAGGGCCACATACAAGGAAATGAGTGAAAGAGAGATGAGATCATCCTGCCATGGGGCTGCAGTGTCGTCCTCTGGGACCTCAGAAATTAATCTTCCCAGAGTAGGGATTTAGAGAGTCATGAAATGATAAACAACACACACATGTAATAAGCCTCGTAACTTTATAAAGCATCAAAGTTTTTATAGTCTTGATTATCTTGAAAAGGCCTCATACCCAACTCCTTACTCTACCCCTCATACTAGTCTGATCAGAGCACCTAGGAGACTTATTAATCCTATTTATTACACAAGAACAGTGAAGCCCAGAGAATGCCATTTGTCTTTTCAAAGTCACCCATGGAGTTCAAGTTGCTAAGGCCAGACCAGAGTGTTTTATTCTCCTAGAGCCTCAGCCCCAGTGAAATTCTGAGCAGAGAGAATCCAGGTTTGTGTTAACTTGGATGGGAGGAGACAAAAGGGAGACACTTTATCCAAATTCAGTTCCTTAAGCAATCTTCAGGATGTGCTACTTTTCCCCTCTTGATGCTCTTTAGTGACTAGACAGTGGGATGGCACCTTGGGCTCTCTCCAAGTAATCTTGGAGTTGCAGTAGATGACCTGAGTTAATAGTGCACATGGATCTGTGGAGATATCACCTATAATATGATTTTCTTGGTTTCTATTGTTTCCCTAAGCTTCTCTATTTTTAAAATCTTTGTCTGCTCTAATGTCTTTCATTTTGATTGCCATTTTTTTGCACTTTAGGTATTTTTTTTTAACTTCTGCTGCTATCATTTCAGAGAGTTCCAGTGGTTGTCTTACAATTTCCTCTATCTCTTTGTGTTTTGGACTTGTCCTGGGTGGGTTGGGTGTCCAGGTTGCATTCTGATTTTTCATCCTGTAATTTTGTATTTCCTATTATTTTATTTTATTTTCTGTGTTGGCACTTGGGGATTTTTTTAATGCTAGATAGCTTTATTCCTGGTGTCAAGTCTTTCCTAGGAGATGTCTGTTCCCCAGGATGTCTTCTAGATGTAGGTGGTTCTTGGTTTCTATGTCTATCCCAACCTTCCCAATATATTAAAAATATGGAGTTGCTAGCTACTTTACTCAAGGTCTATTCCTTTGGTGCTGGACTATGGTACTGTTTATGAGTCCCTACTGTTGCAGTGTTGTCATACAAAGGAGAAAAATTGATTATAGTAGGTATGACACCTTGGTCAAAGTATTACAGTTAGCAATAACAATAAATGCAAGCACAGATGGCTAATGACAAACTATGGTAACTATAATCCCTGATATCTTTAATTGAAGGGACAAGTCTTGCAGCTTATACCATGAAATTGTATGCAACATTTTCCCCCTTACTTGAGTGACTTTACCCTGTTGTGTGTGTGTGTAGGGGTGCTAAGAGGGATAGGTCATAGGA